>JADLZL010006487.1:0-80546 GCA_015844335.1 Chrysopogon serrulatus
AGCGTGTGACAAGATTACCACTGACCCAAATCGTGGTAGCGACCCGCGCACTTGTTCCACGTCACCTAAGATGAGCATCCGGTGCAACAAAATTTTTTGCACACTTCTAGTGCGCTTGCGAAAGCCGTGCATCGAGCGTGTGACAAGATTACTCACCGACTCCAATCATTGGTAGCGACCGGCGCACTTGTTCCACGTCACCTAAGATGAGCATCGGTGCAACAAAATTTTTTGCACACCACGGTGCGGCCGAAAAGCCGTGCATTGAGCGTGTGACGAGACTACCGCTTGACTCTAATTGCGGTAGCGACCGTTGCACTTGTTCCACGTCACCCAAGATGAGCATCCGGTGCAACAAAATTTTTTGCACACGGTGCGCTTCCGAAAGCCGTGCATCGAGCGTGTGACGAGATTACCGCCCGACTCTAATTGTGGCAACGACCGCCGCGCACTTGTTCCACGTCACCTAAGATGAGCATCGGTGCAACAAAAAATTTTTGCACACTTCTCGGCGCGCTTCGAAAGCCGCACATGGAACGCGTGCGATGAGATTACCACTGACCCAATCGTGGTAACAACCGCGCACTTGTTCCATGTCACCAAAGATGAGCATCCGGTGCAACAAAATTTTTTTTGCACACTTCCACAGTGCGCTTCGAAAGCCGTGCATCGAACGTGCGAGGAGATTACCACCGACTCAATCGTGGTAATGACCGCGCACTTGTTCCACATCACCTAAGATGAGCATCGGGTGCAACAAAAATTTTTGCACACTTCGGTGTGCTTTCGAAAAGCCGTGCATCGACGAGGCGTCGAGATTACCACTCGACTCCAATCGTGGTAACGACCGGCGCACTTGTTCCCCATCACCTAAGATGAGCATCCCGTGCAACAAAATTTTTTGCACACTTCTAGTGCGCTTCCGAAAGCCGCAACGAACGTGTGACAAGATTACCAGCGACTCAAATCGTGGTAAGGACCGCGCGACTTGTTCCCGTCACCTAAGATGAGCATCCGGTGCAACAAAATTTTTTGCACACTTCTAGTGCGCTTTAAAAGCCTTGCATCGAAGCGTGTGACAAGATTACTACCGACTCCAATCGTGATAACGACCCGCAAGACTTGTTCCACGTCACCTAAGATGAGCATCCGGTGCAACAAAATTTTTTGCACACTTCGGTGCGCTACCCAAAGCCGTGCATTGAGCGTGTGACGAGACTACCACTGACTCTAATTGTGGTAACGACCGTGCACTTGTTCCACGTCACCTAAGATGAGCATCGGGTGCAACAAAATTTTTTTCCACTTACGGTGTGCTTTTACGTGCATCGAACGAGCGTCGAGATTACCATTGACTCAATCGTGGTAACGACAAGACTTGTTCCACGTCACCTAAGATGAGCATCGGTGCAACAAAATTTTTTTGCGCAGTTCTCGTGCGCTTCCGAAAAGCCGTGCATCGAACGTGTGACGAGATTACCCGACTCTAATTGTGGTAACGACCGCGCACTTGTTCCACGTCACCTAAGATGAGCATCCGTGCAACAAAAATTTTTTGCACACTTCTGGTGCGCTCCAAAAAGCCGTGCATCGAACGTGTGACAAGATTACTACCGACTCAATCGTGGTAACGACCCGGCGCTTTTGTTCCGCGTCACCTAAGGCGAGCATCCGGTGCAACAAAATTTTTTGCACACAGCGCCGGCGCTTCGAAAGCCGTTACATCGAGCGTGCGATGAGATTACCACCGACTCAATCGTGGTAACGACCGCACTTGTTCCCCGTCACCTAAGATGAGCATCCCGTGCAACAAAATTTTTTGCACACTTCTAGTGCGCTTCGAAAGCCATGCAACGAGCGTGTGACAAGATTACCAGCCGACCCAAATCGTGGTAACGACCTCGCGCACTTGTTCCACGTCACCCAAGATGAGCATCCGGTGCAACAAAATTTTTTGCACACTTGCAGTGCGCTCCGAAAGCCGTGCATCGAGCGTGTGACGAGATTACCACGACTCTAATTGTGGCAACGACCGCGCACTTGTTCCACGTCACCTAAGATGAGCATCCGGTGCAACAAAAATTTTTTGCACACTTCCGGCGCGCTCAAAAGCCGTACATGGAACGTGGCGATGAGATTACCACCGACTCCAATCGTGGTAACAACCGCGCACTTGTTCCATGTCACCAAAGATGAGCATCGGTGCAACAAAATTTTTTTGCACACTGCAGTGCGCTTCGAAAAGCCGTGCATCGAACGTGCGAGGAGATTACCACTGACTCCAATCGTGGTAATGACCGGCGCACTTGTTCCACATCACCTAAGATGAGCATCGGGTGCAACAAAAATTTTTGCACACTTACGGTGTGCTTTTCCAAAAGCCGTGCATCGAACGGCGTCGAGATTACCACCGACTCCAATCGTGGTAACGACCGGCGCACTTGTTCCCCATCACCTAAGATGAGCATCCCGTGCAACAAAATTTTTTGCACACTTCTAGTGCGCTTCCGAAAGCCGTGCAGCGAGCGTGTGACAAGATTACCACTGACTCAAATCGTGGTAACGACCCGCGCACTTGTTCCACGTCACCTAAGATGAGCATCGGTGCAACAAAATTTTTTGCACACTTCTAGTGCGCTTGCCGAAAGCCTTGCATCGAGCGTGTGACAAGATTACTGCGACTCAATCGTGATAACGACCGCGCACTTGTTCCACGTCACCTAAGATGAGCATCGGTTGCAACAAAATTTTTTGCACACTTCCGGTGCGCTACCGAAAGCCCGTGCATCGAGCGTGTGACGAGACTACCACTGACTCTAATTGTGGTAACGACCGTGCACTTGTTCCACGTCACCTAAGATGAGCATCGGGTGCAACAAAAATTTTTCCACACTTACGGTGTGCTTTTCGAAAAGCCGTGCATCGAACGGCGTCGAGATTACCATTGACTCCAATCGTGGTAACGACGGCGCACTTGTTCCCGTCACCTAAGATGAGCATACGGTGCAACAAAATTTTTTTGCGCAGTTTGGTGCGCTTCGAAAGCCGTGCATCGAGCGTGTGACGAGATTACCACGACTCTAATTGTGGTAACGACCGGCGCACTTGTTCCACGTCACCTAAGATGAGCATCGGTGCAACAAAATTTTTTGCACACTTCGCAGTGCGCTTCGAAAAAGCTGTGCATCGAGCGTGTGACAAGATTACTACGACTCAATCGTGGTAACGACCGGCGCACCTGTTCCACGTCACCTAAGGCGAGCATCGGTGCAACAAAAATTTTTGCACACTTCCGGCGCTTCGAAAGCCGTTACATCGAGCGTGCGATGAGATTACCCGACTCAATCGTGGTAACGACCCGGCGCACTTGTTCCCCGTCACCTAAGATGAGCATCCCGTGCAACAAAATTTTTTTGCACACTTCTAGTGCGCTTCCGAAAAGCCATGCAACGAGCGTGTGACAAGATTACCCACGACCCAAATCGTGGTAACGACCGGCGCACTTGTTCCACGTCACCTAAGATGAGCATCCGGTGCAACAAAATTTTTGCACACTTCTAGTGCGCTTGCCGAAAGCCCGTGCATCGAGCGTGTGACAAGATTACTATCGACTCAATCGTGGTAACGACCCGGCGCACTTGTTCCGCGTCACCTAAGATGAGCATCGGTGCAACAAAATTTTTTGCACACTTCAGTGCGCTTCTCGAAAAGCCGTGCATTGAGCGTGTGACGAGACTACCCGACTCTAATTGCGGTAGCGACCGTGCACTTGTTCCACGTCACCCAAGATGAGCATCCGGTGCAACAAAATTTTTTGCACACTTCTGGTGCGCTTCGAAAGCCGTGCATCGAGCGTGTGACGAGATTACCCGACTCTAATTGTGGCAGCGACCGGCGCACTTGTTCCACGTCACCTAAGATGAGCATCCGGTGCAACAAAAATTTTTGCACACTTCTGCCGCTTCCTTCGAAAGCCGTACATGGAGCGTGCGATGAGATTACCGCGACTCAATCGTGGTAACAACCGGCGCGCTTGTTCCATGTCACCAAAGATGAGCATCCGGTGCAACAAAATTTTTTGCACACTTCGGTGCGCGCAAAAAGCCGTGCATCGAGCGTGCGAGGAGATTACCACCCGACTCCAATCGTGGTAATGACCGCGCACTTGTTCCCATCACCTAAGATGAGCATCGGGTGCAACAAAAATTTTTGCACACCACGGTGTGCTTTCAAAGCCGTGCATCGAGCGGCGTCGAGATTACCACGACTCCAATCGTGGTAACGACCGCGCACTTGTTCCCCATCACCTAAGATGAGCATCCCGTGCAACAAAAATTTTTTTTGCACACTTCTAGTGCGCTTCCGAAAAGCCGTTGCAACGAACGTGTGACAAGATTACCAGCGACTCAAATCGTGGTAGCGACCGGCGCACTTGTTCCACGTCACCTAAGATGAGCATCCGGTGCAACAAAATTTTTTGCACACTTCTAGTGTGCTTGCGAAAAGCCTTGCATCGAGCGTGTGACAAGATTACTACTGACTCAATCGTGATAACGACCCGCGCACTTGTTCCACGTCACCTAAGATGAGCATCGGTGCAACAAAATTTTTTGCACACTTACGGTGCGCTACCGAAAGCCGTGCATCGAGCGTGTGACGAGACTACCACTGACTCTAATTGTGGTAACGACCGTGCACTTGTTCCACGTCACCTAAGATGAGCATCGGGTGCAACAAAATTTTTTCCACACTTACGGTGTGCTTTCCGAAAGCCGTGCATCGAGCGAGCGTCGAGATTACCATTGACTCAATCGTGGTAACGACAGCGCACTTGTTCCACGTCACCTAAGATGAGCATCTGGTGCAACAAAATTTTTTTGCGCAGTTCTAGTGCGCTTCCCGAAAGCCGTGCATCGAACGTGTGACGAGATTACCACTGACTCTAATTGTGGTAACGACCGGCGCACTTCTTCCACGTCACCTAAGATGAGCATCGGTGCAACAAATTTTTTTGCACACACTGGTGTGCGCTTCGAAAGCTGTGCATCGAGCGTGTGACAAGATTACTACCGACTCAATCGTGGTAACGACCGCGCGCTTTTGTTCCACGTCACCTAAGGCGAGCATCGGTGCAACAAAAATTTTTGCACACTTCGGGCGGCGCTTCGAAAGCCGTTACATCGAGCGTGCGATCAGATTACCACCGACTCAATCGTGGTAACGACCGGCGCACTTGTTCCCCGTCACCTAAGATGAGCATCCGTGCATCAAAATTTTTTTGCACACTTCTAGTGCGCTTCGAAAGCCATGCAACGAGCGTGTGACAAGATTACCAGCCCGACCCAAATCGTGGTAACGACCGCGCGACTTGTTCCCGTCACCTAAGATGAGCATCCGGTGCAACAAAATTTTTTTGCACACTTCTGGTGCGCGCTTCGAAAAGCCGTGCATTGAGCGTGTGACGAGACTACCACCGACTCTAATTGCGGTAGCGACCGTGCACTTGTTCCACGTCACCCAAGATGAGCATCCGGTGCAACAAAATTTTTTGCACACTTCGTGCGCTTCCGAAAAGCCGTGCATCGAGCGTGTGACGAGATTACCACCCGACTCTAATTGTGGCAACGACCGCGCACTTGTTCCACGTCACCTAAGATGAGCATCCGGTGCAACAAAAAATTTTTGCACACTTCGGCGCGCTTCCGAAAGCCGTACATGGAACGTGCGATGAGATTACCACCGACTCAATCGTGGTAACAACCGCGCACTTGTTCCATGTCACCAAAGATGAGCATCCGGTGCAACAAAATTTTTTTGCACACTTCGGTGCGCTTCGAAAGCCGTGCATCGAGCGTGCGAGGAGATTACCACCGACTCAATCGTGGTAATGACCCGCGCACTTGTTCCACATCACCTAAGATGAGCATCGGGTGCAACAAAATTTTTGCACACTTCGGTGTGCTTTCGAAAGCCGTGCATCGAACAGCGTCGAGATTACCATCGACTCAATCGTGGTAACGACCCGCGCACTTGTTCCCCATCACCTAAGATGAGCATCCCGTGCAACAAATATTTTTTTTGCACACTTCTAGTGCGCTTCGAAAGCCGTGCAACGAACGTGTGACAAGATTACCAGCGACTCAAATCGTGGTAACGACCGCGCACTTGTTCCCGTCACCTAAGATGAGCATCCGGTGCAACAAAATTTTTTGCACACTTCTAGTGCGCTTGCCGAAAGCCTTGCATCGAACGTGTGACAAGATTACTACTGACTCCAATCGTGATAACGACCGCGCACTTGTTCCACGTCACCTAAGATGAGCATCCGGTGCAACAAAATTTTTTTGCACACTTCTGGTGCGCTACCCGAAAGCCGTGCATCGAACGTGTGACGAGACTACCACTGACTCTAATTGTGGTAACGACCGTGCACTTGTTCCACGTCACCTAAGATGAGCATCGGGTGCAACAAAAATTTTTTCCACACTTCGGTGTGCTTTCCGAAAAGCCGTGCATCGAAGAGCGTCGAGATTACCATTGACTCAATCGTGGTAACGACGGCGCACTTGTTCCACGTCACCTAAGATGAGCATGCGGTGCAACAAAATTTTTTTTGCGCAGTTCTGGTGCGCTTCCCGAAAAGCCGTGCATCGAGCGTGTGACGAGATTACCACTGACTCTAATTGTGGTAACGACCGCGCACTTCTTCCCGTCACCTAAGATGAGCATCGGTGCAACAAATTTTTTGCACACTTCGGTGCGCTTCGAAAGCCGTGCATCGAGCGTGTGACAAGATTACTACCGACTCAATCGTGGTAACGACCGCGCACCTGTTCCACGTCACCTAAGGCGAGCATCCGGTGCAACAAAAATTTTTTGCACACTTCTGGCGCGCTTCCGAAAAGCCGTACATCGAAGCGTGCGATCAGATTACCCGACTCCAATCGTGGTAACGACCGCGCACTTGTTCCCCGTCACCTAAGATGAGCATCCGTGCATCAAAATTTTTTGCACACTTCTAGTGCGCTTCGAAAGCCATGCAACGAGCGTGTGACAAGATTACCACTGACCCAAATCGTGGTAACGACCCGGCGCACTTGTTCCACGTCACCTAAGATGAGCATCCGGTGCAACAAAATTTTTTGCACACTTCGGTGCGCTTCGAAAAGCCGTGCATTGAGCGTGTGACGAGACTACCACCGACTCTAATTGCGGTAGCGACCGTGCACTTGTTCCACGTCACCCAAGATGAGCATCCGGTGCAACAAAATTTTTTGCACACTTCGTGCGCTTCGAAAGCCGTGCATCGAGCGTGTGACGAGATTACCACCGACTCTAATTGTGGCAACGACCGCGCACTTGTTCCACGTCACCTAAGATGAGCATCCGGTGCAACAAAAAATTTTTGCACACTTACGGCGGCGCTTCGAAAGCCGTACATGGAGCGTGCGATGAGATTACCACCGACTCCAATCGTGGTAACAACCCGCGCACTTGTTCCATGTCACCAAAGATGAGCATCCGGTGCAACAAAATTTTTTTTGCACACTTCGGTGCGCTTCCCGAAAAGCCGTGCATCGAGCGTGCGAGGAGATTACCACCGACTCAATCGTGGTAATGACCGCGCACTTGTTCCACATCACCTAAGATGAGCATCGGGTGCAACAAAAATTTTTTGCACACTTCTGGTGTGCTTTCCGAAAGCCGTGCATCGAACGAGCGTCGAGATTACCACTGACTCCAATCGTGGTAACGACCGCGCACTTGTTCCCCATCACCTAAGATGAGCATCCCGTGCAACAAATATTTTTTTTGCACACTTCTAGTGCGCTTCCCGAAAGCCGTGCAACGAACGTGTGACAAGATTACCACTGACTCAAATCGTGGTAACGACCGCGCACTTGTTCCACGTCACCTAAGATGAGCATCCGGTGCAACAAAATTTTTTTGCACACTTCTAGTGCGCTTGCCGAAAGCCTTGCATCGAACGTGTGACAAGATTACTACTGACTCAATCGTGATAACGACCGGCGCACTTGTTCCACGTCACCTAAGATGAGCATCCGGTGCAACAAAATTTTTTTGCACACTTCTGGTGCGCTACCCGAAAGCCGTGCATCGAACGTGTGACGAGACTACCACTGACTCTAATTGTGGTAACGACCGTGCACTTGTTCCACGTCACCTAAGATGAGCATCGGGTGCAACAAAAATTTTTTCCACACTTCTGGTGTGCTTTCCGAAAGCCGTGCATCGAACGAGCGTCGAGATTACCATTGACTCCAATCGTGGTAACGACAGCGCACTTGTTCCACGTCACCTAAGATGAGCATCTGGTGCAACAAAATTTTTTTGCGCAGTTTCAGTGCGCTTCCGAAAGCCGTGCATCGAGCGTGTGACGAGATTACCACCGACTCTAATTGTGGTAACGACCGCGCACTTCTTCCACGTCACCTAAGATGAGCATCCGGTGCAACAAATTTTTTTTGCACACTTCTGGTGCGCTTCCCGAAAGCTGTGCATCGAACGTGTGACAAGATTACTACTGACTCCAATCGTGGTAACGACCCGCGCACCTGTTCCACGTCACCTAAGGCGAGCATCCGGTGCAACAAAATTTTTTTGCACACTTCCGGCGCGCGCTTCGAAAGCCGTACATCGAGCGTGCGATCAGATTACCACGACTCCAATCGTGGTAACGACCCGCGCACTTGTTCCCCGTCACCTAAGATGAGCATCCGTGCATCAAAATTTTTTTTGCACACTTCTAGTGCGCTTCGAAAAGCCATGCAACGAGCGTGTGACAAGATTACCATCGACCCAAATCGTGGTAACGACGGCGCACTTGTTCCACGTCACCTAAGATGAGCATCCGGTGCAACAAAATTTTTTGCACACTTCTAGTGCGCTTGCCGAAAGCCGTGCATCGAAGCGTGTGACAAGATTACTACCGACTCCAATCGTGGTAACGACCGCGCACTTGTTCCACGTCACCTATGATGAGCATCCGGTGCAACAATTTTTTTTTGCACACTTCTGGTGCCGAAAGCCGTGCATCGAGCGTGTGACGAGACTACCACCGACTCTAATTGCGGTAGCGACCGTGCACTTGTTCCACGTCACCCAAGATGAGCATCCGGTGCAACAAAATTTTTTGCACACTTCTGGTGCGCTTCGAAAAGCCGTGCATCGAGCGTGTGACGAGATTACCACCGACTCTAATTGTGGCAACGACCGGCGCACTTGTTCCCGTCACCTAAGATGAGCATCCGGTGCAACAAAAAATTTTTGCACACTTCGGCGGCGCTTCGAAAGCCGTTACATGGAACGCGTGCGATGAGATTACCATCGACTCCAATCGTGGTAACAACCGCGCACTTGTTCCATGTCACCAAAGATGAGCATCCGGTGCAACAAAATTTTTTGCACACTTCGGTGCGCTTCGAAAGCCGTGCATCGAGCGTGCGAGGAGATTACCACCGACTCCAATCGTGGTAATGACCGGCGCACTTGTTCCACATCACCTAAGATGAGCATCGGGTGCAACAAAAATTTTTGCATACTTCTGGTGTGCTTTCGAAAGCCGTGCATCGAGCGGCGTCGAGATTACCATTGACTCCAATCGTGCTAACGACGGCGCACTTGTTCCACGTCACCTAAGATGACCATCCGGTACAACAAAATTTTTTTTGCGCAGTTCTCGTGCGCTTCGAAAGCCGTGCATCGAGCGTGTGACGAGATTACCACCGACTCTAATTGTGGTAACGACCCGCGCACTTGTTCCACGTCACCTAAGATGAGCATCCGGTGCAACAAAATTTTTTGCACACTTCTGGTGCGCTTCCCGAAAAGCTGTGCATCGAGCGTGTGACAAGATTACTACCGACTCCAATCGTGGTAACGACCGCGCACTTGTTCCCGTCACCTAAGACGAGCATCCGGTGCAACAAAAATTTTTGCACACTTCGGGCGCGCTTCCCAAAAGCCGTTACATCGAGCGGCGTCGAGATTACCACCGACTCCAATCGTGGTAGCGACCCGCGCACTTGTTCCCCATCACCTAAGATGAGCATCCCGTGCAACAAATATTTTTTTTGCACACTTCTAGTGCGCTTCGAAAGCCGTGCAACGAAGCGTGTGACAAGATTACCACCGACTCAAATCGTGGTAACGACCGGCGCACTTGTTCCACGTCACCTAAGATGAGCATCCGGTGCAACAAATTTTTTTTGCACACTTCTAGTGCGCTTGCGAAAGCCTTGCATCGAGCGTGTGACAAGATTACTACCGACTCCAATCGTGATAACGACCCGGCGCACTTGTTCCCGTCACCTAAGATGAGCATCCGGTGCAACAAAATTTTTTGCACACTTCGGTGCGCTACCGAAAGCCGTGCATCGAGCGTGTGACGAGACTACCACCGACTCTAATTGTGGTAACGACCGTGCACTTGTTCCACGTCACCTAAGATGAGCATCGGGTGCAACAAAAATTTTTCCACACTTACGGTGTGCTTTCCGAAAGCCGTGCATCGAACGGCGTCGAGATTACCATTGACTCCAATCGTGGTAACGACGGCGCACTTGTTCCACGTCACCTAAGATGAGCATCCGGTGCAACAAAATTTTTTGCGCAGTTAAGTGCGCTTCGAAAAGCCGTGCATCGAGCGTGTGACGAGATTACCACCGACTCTAATTGTGGTAACGACCGCGCACTTCTTCCACGTCACCTAAGATGAGCATCGGTGCAACAAATTTTTTGCACACTTACGGTGCGCTTCGAAAAAGCGTGCATCGAGCGTGTGACAAGATTACTACCGACTCCAATCGTGGTAACGACCCGCGCACTGTTCCACGTCACCTAAGGCGAGCATCCGGTGCAACAAAAATTTTTGCACACTTCGGGCGGCGCTTCCGAAAGCCGTACATCGAGCGTGCGATCAGATTACCACCGACTCCAATCGTGGTAACGACCGCGCACTTGTTCCCCGTCACCTAAGATGAGCATCCCGTGCATCAAAATTTTTTGCACACTTCTAGTGCGCTTCGAAAGCCATGCAACGAGCGTGTGACAAGATTACCACTCGACCCAAATCGTGGTAACGACCGCCGCGCACTTGTTCCACGTCACCTAAGATGAGCATCCGGTGCAACAAAATTTTTTGCACACTTCTAGTGCGCTTGCCGAAAGCCGTGCATCGAGCGTGTGACAAGATTACTACTCGACTCCAATCGTGGTAACGACCGGCGCACTTGTTCCACGTCACCTATGATGAGCATCCGGTGCAACAAAATTTTTTGCACACTTCTGGTGCGCTTCTCGAAAGCCGTGCATCGAGCGTGTGACGAGACTACCCCGACTCTAATTGCGGTAGCGACCGTGCACTTGTTCCACGTCACCCAAGATGAGCATCCGGTGCAACAAAATTTTTTTTTTGCACACTTCGGTGCGCTCCCGAAAGCCGTGCATCGAGCGTGTGACGAGATTACCACCGACTCTAATTGTGGCAACGACCCGGCGCACTTGTTCCACGTCACCTAAGATGAGCATCGGTGCAACAAAAAATTTTTGCACACTTCGGGCGCTTCTAAAGCCGTACATGGAACGTGCGATGAGATTACCACCGACTCCAATCGTGGTAACAACCGCGCACTTGTTCCATGTCACCAAAGATGAGCATCCGGTGCAACAAAATTTTTTTGCACACTTCAGTGCGCTTCCCGAAAGCCGTGCATCGAGCGTGCGAGGAGATTACCACCGACTCAATCGTGGTAATGACCGGCGCACTTGTTCCACATCACCTAAGATGAGCATCGGGTGCAACAAAAATTTTTGCATACTTCTGGTGTGCTTTCCGAAAGCCGTGCATCGAGCGGCGTCGAGATTACCATTGACTCCAATCGTGCTAACGACAAAGCGCACTTGTTCCACGTCACCTAAGATGACCATCCGGTACAACAAAATTTTTTGCGCAGTTCTGGTGCGCTTCCGAAAAGCCGTGCATCGAGCGTGTGACGAGATTACCACCGACTCTAATTGTGGTAACGACCGGCGCACTTGTTCCACGTCACCTAAGATGAGCATCCGGTGCAACAAAATTTTTTGCACACTTAAGTGCGCTTCGAAAAGCTGTGCATCGAACGTGTGACAAGATTACTACCGACTCCAATCGTGGTAACGACCGGCGCACTTGTTCCACGTCACCTAAGACGAGCATCCGGTGCAACAAAAATTTTTGCACACTTCGGCGCGCTTCCCAAAAGCCGTACATCGAACGTGCGATGAGATTACCATTGACTCCAATCGTGGTAACGACGCGCACTTGTTCCCCATCACCTAAGATGAGCATCCGTGCAACAAAATTTTTTGCACACTTCTAGCGCGCTTCGAAAGCCGTGCAACGAACGTGTGACAAGATTACCACTGACTCAAATCGTGGTAACGACCGGCGCACTGTTCCACGTCACCTAGATGAGCATCCGGTGCAACAAAATTTTTTGCACACTTCTAGTGCGCTTGCCGAAAAGCCTTGCATCGAGCGTGTGACAAGATTACTACCGACTCCAATCGTGGTAACGACCGGCGCGCACTTGTTCCACGTCACCTAAGATGAGCATCCGGTGCAACAAAATTTTTTGCACACTTACGGTGCGCTACCCGAAAAGCGTGCATCGAGCGTGTGACGAGACTACCACCGACTCTAATTGTGGTAACGACCATGCACTTGTTCCACGTCACCTAAGATGAGCATCGGGTGCAACAAAAATTTTTTCCACACTTCTGGTGTGCTTTCCGAAAGCCGTGCATCGAACGAGCGTCGAGATTACCATTGACTCAATCGTGGTAACGACAGCAAGACTTGTTCCACGTCACCTAAGATGAGCATCCGGTGCAACAAAATTTTTTTGCGCAGTTCTGGTGCGCTTCCGAAAGCCGTGCATCGAGCGTGTGACGAGATTACCACCGACTCTAATTGTGGTAACGACCGCGCACTTCTTCCACGTCACCTAAGATGAGCATCCGGTGCAACAAATTTTTTTGCACACTTCGTGTGCGCTTCCCAAAAGCTGTGCATCGAGCGTGTGACAAGATTACTACCGACTCAATCGTGGTAACGACCAAGCACCTGGTCCACGTCACCTAAGACGAGCATCCGGTGCAACAAAAATTTTTTGCACACTTTCGGCGCCGCTTCGAAAAGCCGTACATCGAGCGTGCGATCAGATTACCACCGACTCCAATCGTGGTAACGACCGGCGCACTTGTTCCCCGTCACCTAAGATGAGCATCCCGTGCAACAAAATTTTTTGCACACTTCTAGTGCGCTTCGAAAAGCCATGCAACGAACGTGTGACAAGATTACCACGACCCAAATCGTGGTAACGACCGGCGCACTTGTTCCACGTCACCTAAGATGAGCATCGGTGCAACAAAATTTTTTGCACACTTCTAGTGCGCTTGCCCGAAAGCCGTGCATCGAGCGTGTGACAAGATTACTACCGACTCCAATCGTGGTAACGACCGTGCACTTATTCCACGTCACCTATGATGAGCATCCGGTGCAACAAAATTTTTTTTGCACACTGCGGTGCGCTTCGAAAGCCGTGCATCGAAGCAGTGACGAGACTACCATCGACTCTAATTGCGGTAGCAACCGTGCACTTGTTCCACGTCACCCAAGATGAGCATCCGGTGCAACAAAATTTTTTTGCACACTTCTGGTGCGCTTCCCGAAAGCCGTGCATCGAACGTGTGACGAGATTACCATTGACTCTAATTGTGGCAACGACCGCGCACTTGTTCCACGTCACCTAAGATGAGCATCCGGTGCAACAAAAAAATTTTTGCACACTTCTGGCGGCGCTTTCGAAAGCCGTACATGGAACGTGCGATGAGATTACCACTCGACTCCAATCGTGGTAACAACCGGCGCACTTGTTCCATGTCACCAAAGATGAGCATCCGGTGCAACAAAATTTTTTGCACACTTCTGGTGCGCTCCGAAAAAGCCGTGCATCGAGCGTGCGAGGAGATTACCACCGACTCCAATCGTGGTAATGACCGCGCACTTGTTCCACATCACCTAAGATGAGTATCGGGTGCAACAAAATTTTTTGCACACTTCGGGGTGTGCTTTCCGAAAGCCGTGCATCGAGCGGCGTCGAGATTACCATTGACACCAATCGTGCTAACGACAGCGCACTTGTTCCACGTCACCTAAGATGACCATCCGGTGCAACAAATTTTTTTGCGCAGTTCTCGTGCGCTTCCCGAAAGCCGTGCATCGAGCGTGTGACGAGATTACCACCGACTCTAATTGTGGTAACGATCGGCGCGACTTGTTCCACGTCACCTAAGATGAGCATCGGTGCAACAAAATTTTTTGCACACTTCGGTGCGCTTCGAAAGCCGTGCATCGAGCGTGTGACAAGATTACTACCGACTCAATCGTGGTAACGACCCGGCGCACTTGTTCCACGTCACCTAAGACGCGAGCATCGGTGCAACAAAAATTTTTGCACACTTGGCGGCGCTTCCCAAAAAGCCGTTACATCGAGCGTGCGATGAGATTACCCTCGACTCCAATCGTGGTAACGACCCGCGCACTTGTTCCCCGTCACCTAAGATGAGCATCCGTGCAACAAAATTTTTTGCACACTTCTAGTGCACTTTCGAAAGCCGTGCAACGAACGTGTGACAAGATTACCACTCGACTCAAATCGTGGTAACGACCCGCGCACTTGTTCCACGTCACCTAAGATGAGCCTCGGTGCAACAAAATTTTTTGCACACTTCTAGTGCGCTTGCCGAAAGCCTTGCATCGAACGTGTGACAAGATTACTGCTGACTCCAATCGTGGTAACGACCCGGCGCACTTGTTCCACGTCACCTAAGATGAGCATCCGGTGCAACAAAATTTTTTTGCGCAGTTCTCCGTGCGCTTCGAAAAGCCGTGCATCGAAGCGTGTGACGAGATTACCACCGACTCTAATTGTGGTAACGACCGGCGCACTTCTTCCACGTCACCTAAGATGAGCATCCGTGCAACAAATTTTTTTTGCACACATCTGGTGCGCTTCCAAAAGCGTGCATCGAGCGTGTGACAAGATTACCACTGACTCAATCGTGGTAACGACCGCGCACCTGTTCCACGTCACCTAAGACGAGCATCCGGTGCAACAAAAATTTTTGCACACTTACGCGCGCTTCCCAAAAAGCCGTTACATCGAGCGTGCGATCAGATTGCCACCGACTCAATCGTGGTAACGACCGGCGCACTTGTTCCCCGTCACCTAAGATGAGCATCCCGTGCAACAAAATTTTTTGCACACTTCTAGTGCGCTTCGAAAGCCATGCAACGAAGCGTGTGACAAGATTACCATCGACCCAAATCGTGGTAACGACCGGCGCACTTGTTCCACGTCACCTAAGATGAGCATCGGTGCAACAAAATTTTTTGCACACTTCTAGTGCGCTTGCCGAAAGCCGTGCATCAAAGCGTGTGACAAGATTACTACCGACTCCAATCGTGGTAACGACCGCGCACTTGTTCCACGTCACCTATGATGAGCATCGGCGCAACAAAATTTTTTGCACACTTCCGGTGCGCTTCTCGAAAGCCGTGCATCGAGCGTGTGGACGAGAGACTACCCCGACTCTAATTGCGGTAGCGACCGTGCACTTGTTCCACGTCACCCAAGATGAGCATCCGGTGCAACAAAATTTTTGCACACTTCTGGTGCGCTTCGAAAGCCGTGCATCGAGCGTGTGGACGAGACTACCATCGACTCTAATTGCGGTAGCGACCGTGCACTTGTTCCACGTCACCCAAGATGAGCATCCGGTGCAACAAAATTTTTTGCACACTTCTGGTGCGCTTCCCGAAAAGCCGTGCATCGAGCGTGTGACGAGATTACCACGACTCTATTGTGGCAACGACCACGCACTTGTTCCACGTCACCTAAGATGAGCATCCGGTGCAACAAAAATTTTTGCACACTTCGGCGGCGCGCTTCGAAAGCCGTACATGGAACGTGCGATGATATTACCACCGACTCCAATCGTGGTAACAACCCGCGCACTTGTTCCATGTCACCAAAGATGAGCATCCGGTGCAACAAAATTTTTTTGCACACTTCGGTGCGCTTCGAAAAGCCGTGCATCGAGCGTGCGAGGAGATTACCACCGACTCCAATCGTGGTAATGACCGCGCACTTGTTCCACATCACCTAAGATGAGTATCGGGTGCAACAAAAATTTTTGCACACCGGGTGTGCTTTCCGAAAAGCCGTGCATCGAACGCGGCGTCGAGATTACCATTGACTCCAATCGTGCTAACGACAGCGCACTTGTTCCACGTCACCTAAGATGACCATCCCGTGCAACAAAATTTTTTTGCACACTTCTAGTGCGCTTCCCGAAAGCCATGCAACGAACGTGTGACAAGATTACCACTGACCCAAATCGTGGTAACGACCGCGCACTTGTTCCACGTCACTTAAGATGAGCATCCGGTGCAACAAAATTTTTTTGCACACTTCTAGTGCGCTTGCCGAAAGCCGTGCATCAAACGTGTGACAAGATTACTACTGACTCCAATCGTGGTAACGACCGCGCACTTGTTCCACGTCACCTATGATGAGCATCCGGCGCAACAAAATTTTTTTGCACACTTCCGGTGCGCTTCTCGAAAGCCGTGCATCGAGCGTGTGACGAGACTACCACCGACTCTAATTGCGGTAGCGACCCGTGCACTTGTTCCACGTCACCCAAGATGAGCATCCGGTGCAACAAAATTTTTTGCACACTTCTGGTGCGCTTCCCGAAAGCCGTGCATCGAAGCGTGTGACGAGACTACCGCCCGACTCTAATTGCGGTAGCGACCGTGCACTTGTTCCACGTCACCCAAGATGAGCATCGGTGCAACAAAAATTTTTTGCACACTTCGGTGCGCTTCGAAAAGCCGTGCATCGAGCGTGTGACGAGATTACCATCGACTCTATTGTGGCAACGACCACGCACTTGTTCCACGTCACCTAAGATGAGCATCGGTGCAACAAAAAATTTTTGCACACTTACGGCGCGCTTCGAAAGCCGTACATGGAAGCGTGCGATGAGATTACCACCGACTCAATCGTGGTAACAACCGCGCACTTGTTCCATGTCACCAAAGATGAGCATCCGGTGCAACAAAATTTTTTTGCACACTTCTGGTGCGCTTCGAAAGCCGTGCATCGAACGTGCGAGGAGATTACCACCGACTCCAATCGTGGTAATGACCGCGCACTTGTTCCATATCACCTAAGATGAGTATCGGGTGCAACAAAAATTTTTGCACACTTCCGGTGTGCTTTCCGAAAGCCGTGCAT
Organism: Chrysopogon serrulatus; assembly: GCA_015844335.1. Lineage (NCBI taxonomy): Eukaryota > Viridiplantae > Streptophyta > Magnoliopsida > Poales > Poaceae > Chrysopogon > Chrysopogon serrulatus. Next base: position 17,370 of record JADLZL010006487.1, read on the forward strand.
CGAGCGGCGTCGAGATTACCATTGACTCCAATCGTGCTAACGACAAATAAGCACTTGTTCCACGTCACCTAAGATGACCATCGGTGCAACAAATTTTTTTTGCGCAGTTCGGTGCGCTTCCGAAAGCCGTGCATCGAGCGTGTGACGAGATTACCATCGACTCTAATTGTGGTAACGATCGCGCGACTTGTTCCACGTCACCTAAGATGAGCATCCGGTGCAACAAAATTTTTTTGCACACACAGTGCGCGCTTCGAAAGCCGTGCATCGAAGCGTGTGACAAGATTACTACCGACTCAATCGTGGTAACGACCGCGCACTTGTTCCACGTCACCTAAGACGAGCATCCGGTGCAACAAAATTTTTTGCACACTTCTGGCGCGCTTCCCAAAAGCCGTACATCGAGCGTGCGATGAGATTACCACCGACTCCAATCTTGGTAACGACCGCGCACTTGTTCCCCGTCACCTAAGATGAGCATCCGTGCAACAAAATTTTTTGCACACTTCTAGTGCACTTCCCGAAAGCCGTGCAACGAACGTGTGACAAGATTACCAGCGACTCAAATCGTGGTAACGACCGGCGCACTTGTTCCACGTCACCTAAGATGAGCCTCCGTGCAACAAAATTTTTTGCACACTTCTAGTGCGCTTGCCGAAAAGCCTTGCATCGAGCGTGTGACAAGATTACTGCTGACTCAATCGTGGTAACGACCCGCGCACTTGTTCCACGTCACCTAAGATGAGCATCGGTGCAACAAAATTTTTTTGCGCAGTTCTGGTGCGCTTCGAAAGCCGTGCATCGAGCGTGTGACGAGATTACCACCGACTCTAATTGTGGTAACGACCGCGCACTTCTTCCACGTCACCTAAGATGAGCATCCGGTGCAACAATTTTTTTTTGCACACATCTGGTGCGCTTAAAGCTGTGCATCGAGCGTGTGACAAGATTACTACCGACTCAATCGTGGTAACGACCGCGCACCTGTTCCACGTCACCTAAGACGAGCATCCGGTGCAACAAAAATTTTTGCACACTTACGGGCGCGCTTCCGAAAGCCGTACATCGAGCGTGCGATCAGATTGCCACTCGACTCAATCGTGGTAACGACCGGCGCACTTGTTCCCCGTCACCTAAGATGAGCATCCGTGCAACAAAATTTTTTTGCACACTTCTAGTGCGCTTCCCGAAAGCCATGCAACGAACGTGTGACAAGATTACCACTGACCCAAATCGTGGTAACGACCGCGCACTTGTTCCACGTCACCTAAGATGAGCATCCGGTGCAACAAAATTTTTTTTGCACACTTCTAGTGCGCTTGCGAAAGCCGTGCATCAAACGTGTGACAAGATTACTACTCGACTCAATCGTGGTAACGACCGGCGCACTTGTTCCCCGTCACCTATGATGAGCATCCGGCGCAACAAATTTTTTTTGCACACTTCTGTGCGCTTCTCGAAAGCCGTGCATCGAACGTGTGTCGAGACTACCACTGACTCTAATTGCGGTAGCGACCGTGCACTTGTTCCACGTCACCCAAGATGAGCATCCGGTGCAACAAAATTTTTGCACACTTCAGTGCGCTTCCGAAAGCCGTGCATCGAAGCGTGTGACGAGACTACCCGCGACTCTAATTGCGGTAGCGACCGTGCACTTGTTCCACGTCACCCAAGATGAGCATCCGGTGCAACAAAATTTTTTTGCACACTTCTGGTGCGCTTCCCGAAAGCCGTGCATCGAACGTGTGACGAGATTACCACTGACTCTATTGTGGCAACGACCACGCACTTGTTCCACGTCACCTAAGATGAGCATCCGGTGCAACAAAAAATTTTTGCACACTTCTGGCGCGCTTCCCGAAAGCCGTACATGGAACGTGCGATGATATTACCACTGACTCCAATCGTGGTAACAACCGCGCACTTGTTCCATGTCACCAAAGATGAGCATCCGGTGCAACAAAATTTTTTTTGCACACTTCTGGTGCGCTTCCCGAAAGCCGTGCATCGAACGTGCGAGGAGATTACCACTGACTCCAATCGTGGTAATGACCGCGCACTTGTTCCACATCACCTAAGATGAGCATCGGGTGCAACAAAAATTTTTTGCACACTTACGGTGTGCTTTTCCCAAAGCCGTGCATCGAGCGAGCGTCGAGATTACCATTGACTCAATCGTGCTAACGACAGCGCACTTGTTCCACGTCACCTAAGATGACCATCCGGTGCAACAAATTTTTTTTGCGCAGTTCTGGTGCGCTTCCCGAAAGCCGTGCATCGAACGTGTGACGAGATTACCACTGACTCTAATTGTGGTAACGACCGCGCACTTGTTCCACGTCACCTAAGATGAGCATCCGGTGCAACAAAATTTTTTTGCACACTTCTGTGTGCGCTTCGAAAGCCGTGCATCGAGCGTGTGACAAGATTACTACCGACTCCAATCGTGGTAACGACCGGCGCACTTGTTCCACGTCACCTAAGACGAGCATCCGGTGCAACAAAATTTTTTGCACACTTCTGGCGCTTCCCAAAAGCCGTACATCGAACGTGCGATGAGATTACCACTGACTCCAATCGTGGTAACGACCGCGCACTTGTTCCCCGTCACCTAAGATGAGCATCCCGTGCAACAAAATTTTTTTGCACACTTCTAGTGCACTTCCCGAAAGCCGTGCAACGAACGTGTGACAAGATTACCACTGACTCAAATCGTGGTAACGACCGCGCACTTGTTCCACGTCACCTAAGATGAGCCTCCGGTGCAACAAAATTTTTTTGCACACTTCTAGTGCGCTTGCCGAAAGCCTTGCATCGAACGTGTGACAAGATTACTGCTGACTCAATCGTGGTAACGACCGGCGCACTTGTTCCACGTCACCTAAGATGAGCATCCGGTGCAACAAAATTTTTTGCGCAGTTCTGGTGCGCTTCCGAAAAGCCGTGCATCGAAGCGTGTGACGAGATTACCACCGACTCTAATTGTGGTAACGACCGGCGCACTTCTTCCACGTCACCTAAGATGAGCATCCGGTGCAACAAATTTTTTTGCACACTTCTGGTGCGCTTCCCGAAAAGCGTGCATCGAGCGTGTGACAAGATTACTACCGACTCAATCGTGGTAACGACCGGCGCACCTGTTCCACGTCACCTAAGACGAGCATCCGGTGCAACAAAATTTTTGCACACTTCGTCGCGCTTCCCGAAAGCCGTACATCGAACGTGCGATCAGATTGCCACCGACTCAATCGTGGTAACGACCGCGCACTTGTTCCCCGTCACCTAAGATGAGCATCCCGTGCAACAAAATTTTTTTGCACACTTCTAGTGCGCTTCGAAAGCCATGCAACGAGCGTGTGACAAGATTACCAGCGACCCAAATCGTGGTAACGACCCGCGCACTTGTTCCACGTCACCTAAGATGAGCATCCGGTGCAACAAAATTTTTTTGCACACTTCTAGTGCGCTTGCGAAAGCCGTGCATCGAGCGTGTGACAAGATTACTACCGACTCAATCGTGGTAACGACCCGCGCACTTGTTCCACGTCACCTATGATGAGCATCCGGCGCAACAAAATTTTTTTGCACACACGGTGCGCTTCTCGAAAGCCGTGCATCGAACGTGTGACGAGACTACCACCGACTCTAATTGCGGTAGCGACCGTGCACTTGTTCCACGTCACCCAAGATGAGCATCGGTGCAACAAAATTTTTTGCACACTTCTGGTGCGCTTCCCGAAAGCCGTGCATCGAACGTGTGACGAGACTACCACTGACTCTAATTGCGGTAGCGACCGTGCACTTGTTCCACGTCACCCAAGATGAGCATCCGGTGCAACAAAATTTTTTGCACACTTCGGTGCGCTTCGAAAGCCGTGCATCGAGCGTGTGACGAGATTACCACTCGACTCTATTGTGGCAACGACCACGCACTTGTTCCACGTCACCTAAGATGAGCATCCGGTGCAACAAAAAATTTTTGCACACTTCGGCGCGCTTCGAAAGCCGTTACATGGAACGCGTGCGATGATATTACCACGACTCAATCGTGGTAACAACCGCGCACTTGTTCCATGTCACCAAAGATGAGCATCCGTGTGCAACAAAATTTTTTTGCACACTTCGGTGCGCTTCCCGAAAAGCCGTGCATCGAACGTGCGAGGAGATTACCACCGACTCCAATCGTGGTAATGACCGCGCACTTGTTCCACATCACCTAAGATGAGTATCGGGTGCAACAAAAATTTTTTGCACACTTCTGGTGTGCTTTCCGAAAGCCGTGCATCGAACGAGCGTCGAGATTACCATTGACTCCAATCGTGCTAACGACAAGCGACTTGTTCCACGTCACCTAAGATGACCATCCGGTGCAACAAATTTTTTGCGCAGTTCTGGTGCGCTTCCCGAAAAGCCGTGCATCGAGCGTGTGACGAGATTACCACCGACTCTAATTGTGGTAACGACCGGCGCACTTGTTCCACGTCACCTAAGATGAGCATCCGGTGCAACAAAATTTTTTTGCACACTTCTGGTGCGCTTCCCGAAAGCCGTGCATCGAACGTGTGACAAGATTACTACTGACTCCAATCGTGGTAACGACCGCGCACTTGTTCCACGTCACCTAAGACGAGCATCCGGTGCAACAAAAATTTTTTGCACACTTCTGGCGCGCTTCCCAAAAGCCGTACATCGAGCGTGCGATGAGATTACCACGCGACTCCAATCGTGGTAACGACCCGCGCACTTGTTCCCCGTCACCTAAGATGAGCATCCCGTGCAACAAAATTTTTTGCACACTTCTAGTGCACTTTCCCGAAAGCCGTGCAACGAACGTGTGACAAGATTACCACTGACTCAAATCGTGGTAACGACCGCGCACAAGACTTGTTCCACGTCACCTAAGATGAGCCTCCGGTGCAACAAAATTTTTTTGCACACTTCTAGTGCGCTTGCCGAAAGCCTTGCATCGAACGTGTGACAAGATTACTGCTGACTCCAATCGTGGTAACGACCGCGCACTTGTTCCACGTCACCTAAGATGAGCATCCGGTGCAACAAAATTTTTTTGCGCAGTTCTGGTGCGCTTCCCGAAAGCCGTGCATCGAACGTGTGACGAGATTACCACTGACTCTAATTGTGGTAACGACCCGCGCACTTCTTCCACGTCACCTAAGATGAGCATCCGTGCAACAAATTTTTTTGCACACTTCTGGTGCGCTTCCCGAAAGCTGTGCATCGAACGTGTGACAAGATTACTACTGACTCCAATCGTGGTAACGACCGCGCACCTGTTCCACGTCACCTAAGACGAGCATCCGGTGCAACAAAAATTTTTTGCACACTTCTGGCGCGCTTCCCGAAAGCCGTACATCGAACGTGCGATCAGATTACCACTGACTCCAATCGTGGTAACGACCCGCGCACTTGTTCCCCGTCACCTAAGATGAGCATCCGTGCAACAAAATTTTTTGCACACTTCTAGTGTGCGCTCCCGAAAGCCATGCAACGAACGTGTGACAAGATTACCACTGACCCAAATCGTGGTAACGACCGCGCACTTGTTCCACGTCACCTAAGATGAGCATCCGGTGCAACAAAATTTTTTTGCACACTTCTAGTGCGCTTGCCGAAAAGCCGTGCATCAAAGTGTGACAAGAATACCACTGACTCCAATCGTGGTAACGACCGCGCACTTGTTCCACGTCACCTATGATGAGCATCCGGCGCAACAAAATTTTTTTGCACACTTCTGGTGCGCTTCTCGAAAGCCGTGCATCGAACGTGTGACGAGACTACCACTGACTCTAATTGCGGTAGCGACCGTGCACTTGTTCCACGTCACCCAAGATGAGCATCCGGTGCAACAAAATTTTTTGCACACTTCTGGTGCGCTTCCCGAAAGCCGTGCATCGAACGTGTGACGAGACTACCACTGACTCTAATTGCGGTAGCGACCGTGCACTTGTTCCACGTCACCCAAGATGAGCATCCGGTGCAACAAAATTTTTTTGCACACTTCTAGTGCGCTTCCCGAAAGCCGTGCATCGAACGTGTGACGAGATTACCACTGACTCTAATTGTGGCAACGACCACGCACTTGTTCCACGTCACCTAAGATGAGCATCCGGTGCAACAAAAATTTTTGCACACTTCTGGCGCGCTTCCGAAAGCCGTACATGGAACGTGCGATGATATTACCACTGGACTCCAATCGTGGTAACAACCGCGCACTTGTTCCATGTCACCAAAGATGAGCATCCGGTGCAACAAAATTTTTTTGCACACTTCTGGTGCGCTTCCCGAAAGCCGTGCATCGAACGTGCGAGGAGATTACCACTGACTCCAATCGTGGTAATGACCGGCGCACTTGTTCCACATCCCTCAGATGAGTATCGGGTGCAACAAAAATTTTTTGCACACTTACGGTGTGCTTTCCGAAAAGCCGTGCATCGAACGAGCGTCGAGATTACCATTGACTCAATCGTGCTAACGACGGCGCACTTGTTCCACGTCACCTAAGGTGACCATCCGGTGCAACAAATTTTTTTGCGCAGTTCTGGTGCGCTTCGAAAGCCGTGCATCGAACGTGTGACGAGATTACCACCGACTCTAATTGTGGTAACGACCGGCGCACTTGTTCCACGTCACCTAAGATGAGCATCCGGTGCAACAAAATTTTTTTGCACACTTAAGGTGCGCTTCGAAAAGCCGTGCATCGAACGTGTGACAAGATTACTACCGACTCCAATCGTGGTAACGACCGGCGCACTTGTTCCACGTCACCTAAGGCGAGCATCCGGTGCAACAAAATTTTTGCACACTTCTGGCGGCGCTTCCCAAAAGCCGTACATCGAGCGTGCGATGAGATTACCACCGACTCCAATCGTGGTAACGACCGCGCACTTGTTCCCCGTCACCTAAGATGAGCATCCCGTGCAACAAAATTTTTTGCACACTTCGTGCGCGCTTCGAAAGCCGTGCATCGAGCGTGTGACGAGATTACCACCGACTCTAATTGTGGTAACGACCGCGCGCACTTGTTCCCGTCACCTAAGATGAGCATCCGGTGCAACAAAATTTTTTGCACACTTCTAGTGCGCTTGCGAAAAGCCGTGCATCGAGCGTGTGACAAGATTACTATCGACTCCAATCGTGGTAACGACCGGCGCACTTGTTCCACGTCACCTATGATGAGCATCCGGCGCAACAAAATTTTTTTGCACACTTCTGGTGCGCTTCTCGAAAGCCGTGCATCGAACGTGTGACGAGACTACCACTGACTCTAATTGCGGTAGCGACCGTGCACTTGTTCCACGTCACCCAAGATGAGCATCCGGTGCAACAAAATTTTTTTGCACACTTCTGGTGCGCTTCGAAAGCCGTGCATCGAGCGTGTGACGAGATTACCACCGACTCTAATTGTGGCAACGACCGCGCGCACTTGTTCCACGTCACCTAAGATGAGCATCCGGTGCAACAAAAAATTTTTGCACACTTCTGGCGCGCTTCCCGAAAGCCGTACATGGAACGTGCGATGAGATTACCACTGACTCCAATCGTGGTAACAACCGCGCACTTGTTCCATGTCACCAAAGATGAGCATCCGGTGCAACAAAATTTTTTTTGCACACTTCTGGTGCGCTTCCCGAAAGCCGTGCATCGAACGTGCGAGGAGATTACCACTGACTCCAATCGTGGTAATGACCGCGCACTTGTAGCACATCACCTAAGATGAGTATCGGGTGCAACAAAAATTTTTTGCACACTTCTGGTGTGCTTTCCGAAAGCCGTGCATCGAACGAGCGTCGAGATTACCATTGACTCCAATCGTGCTAACGACAGCGCACTTGTTCCACGTCACCTAAGATGACCATCCGGTGCAACAAATTTTTTTTGCGCAGTTCTGGTGCGCTTCCCGAAAGCCGTGCATCGAACGTGTGACGAGATTACCACTGACTCTAATTGTGGTAACGACCGCGCACTTGTTCCACGTCACCTAAGATGAGCATCCGGTGCAACAAAATTTTTTTGCACACTTCTGGTGCGCTTCCCGAAAGCCGTGCATCAAACGTGTGACAAGATTACTACTGACTCCAATCGTGGTAACGACCGCGCACTTGTTCCACGTCACCTATGATGAGCATCCGGCGCAACAAAATTTTTTTGCACACTTCTGGTGCGCTTCTCGAAAGCCGTGCATCGAACGTGTGACGAGACTACCACTGACTCTAATTGCGGTAGCGACCGTGCACTTGTTCCACGTCACCCAAGATGAGCATCCGGTGCAACAAAATTTTTTGCACACTTCTGGTGCGCTTCCCGAAAGCCGTGCATCGAACGTGTGACGAGACTACCACTGACTCTAATTGCGGTAGCGACCGTGCACTTGTTCCACGTCACCCAAGATGAGCATCCGGTGCAACAAAATTTTTTTGCACACTTCTGGTGCGCTTCCCGAAAGCCGTGCATCGAACGTGTGACGAGATTACCACTGACTCTAATTGTGGCAACGACCACGCACTTGTTCCACGTCACCTAAGATGAGCATCGGGTGCAACAAAAAAAATTTTTGCACACTTTCGCGGCGCTTTCGAAAGCCGTTACACGGAACGTGCGATGATATTACCACCGACTCCAATCGTGGTAACAACCGCGCACTTGTTCCATGTCACCAAAGATGAGCATCCGGTGCAACAAAATTTTTTGCACACTTCTGGTGCGCTTCCCGAAAGCCGTGCATCGAACGTGCGAGGAGATTACCACTGACTCCAATCGTGGTAATGACCGCGCACTTGTTCCACATCACCTAAGATGAGTATCGGGTGCAACAAAAATTTTTTGCACACTTCTGGTGTGCTTTCCGAAAGCCGTGCATCGAACGAGCGTCGAGATTACCATTGACTCCAATCGTGCTAACGACAGCGCACTTGTTCCACGTCACCTAAGATGACCATCCGGTGCAACAAATTTTTTGCGCAGTTCTGGTGCGCTTCCGAAAGCCGTGCATCGAGCGTGTGACGAGATTACCACCGACTCTAATTGTGGTAACGACCGGCGCACTTGTTCCACGTCACCTAAGATGAGCATCCGGTGCAACAAAATTTTTTGCACACTTCTGGTGCGCTTCGAAAGCCGTGCATCGAAGCGTGTGACAAGATTACTACTGACTCAATCGTGGTAACGACCGCGCACTTGTTCCACGTCACCTAAGGCGAGCATCCGGTGCAACAAAAATTTTTGCACACTTCTGGCGCGCTTCCCAAAAAGCCGTACATCGAGCGTGCGATGAGATTACCAGCGACTCAATCGTGGTAACGACCGGCGCACTTGTTCCCCGTCACCTAAGATGAGCATCCCGTGCAACAAAATTTTTTTGCACACTTCTAGTGCACTTCCCGAAAGCCGTGCAACGAACGTGTGACAAGATTACCACTGACTCAAATCGTGGTAACGACCGCGCACTTGTTCCACGTCACCTAAGATGAGCCTCCGGTGCAACAAAATTTTTTGCACACTTCTAGTGCGCTTGCCGAAAGCCTTGCATCGAGCGTGTGACAAGATTACTGCTGACTCAATCGTGGTAACGACCGCGCACTTGTTCCCCGTCACCTAAGATGAGCATCCCGTGCAACAAAATTTTTTGCACACTTCTGGTGCGCGCTTCGAAAGCCGTGCATCGAGCGTGTGACGAGATTACCACCGACTCTAATTGTGGTAACGACCGCGCACTTGTTCCACGTCACCTAAGATGAGCATCCGGTGCAACAAAATTTTTTTGCACACTTCTAGTGCGCTTGCCGAAAGCCGTGCATCGAACGTGTGACAAGATTACTACCGACTCAATCGTGGTAACGACCGCGCACTTGTTCCACGTCACCTATGATGAGCATCCGGCGCAACAAAATTTTTTGCACACTTCGGTGCGCTTCTCGAAAGCCGTGCATCGAGCGTGTGACGAGACTACCACCGACTCTAATTGCGGTAGCGACCGTGCACTTGTTCCACGTCACCCAAGATGAGCATCCGGTGCAACAAAATTTTTGCACACTTCTGGTGCGCTTCCCGAAAAGCCGTGCATCGAGCGTGTGACGAGATTACCACCCGACTCTAATTGTGGCAACGACCGCGCACTTGTTCCACGTCACCTAAGATGAGCATCCGGTGCAACAAAAAATTTTTGCACACTTCGGCGCGCGCTTTCGAAAGCCGTACATGGAACGTGCGATGAGATTACCACCGACTCCAATCGTGGTAACAACCGGCGCACTTGTTCCATGTCACCAAAGATGAGCATCCGGTGCAACAAAAAATTTTTTTGCACACTTCGTGCTAGCGCTTCGAAAAGCCGTGCATCGAGCGTGCGAGGAGATTACCACCGACTCAATCGTGGTAATGACCGGCGCACTTGTAGCACATCACCTAAGATGAGTATCGGGTGCAACAAAATTTTTTGCACACTTCGGTGTGCTTTCCGAAAGCCGTGCATCGAACGGCGTCGAGATTACCATTGACTCCAATCGTGCTAACGACAGCGCACTTGTTCCACGTCACCTAAGATGACCATCCGGTGCAACAATTTTTTTTTTGCGCAGTTCTGGTGCGTGCTTCCCGAAAGCCGTGCATCGAGCGTGTGACGAGATTACCACCGACTCTAATTGTGGTAACGACCGGCGCACTTGTTCCACGTCACCTAAGATGAGCATCCCGGTGCAACAAAATTTTTTGCACACTTCTAGTGCGCTTCGAAAGCCGTGCATCAAGCGTGTGACAAGATTACTACTGACTCCAATCGTGGTAACGACCGCGCACTTGTTCCACGTCACCTATGATGAGCATCCGGCGCAACAAAATTTTTTGCACACCACGGTGCGCTTCTCGAAAGCCGTGCATCGAGCGTGTGACGAGACTACCACCGACTCTAATTGCGGTAGCGACCGTGCACTTGTTCCACGTCACCCAAGATGAGCATCCGGTGCAACAAAATTTTTGCACACTTCTGGTGCGCGCTTCCGAAAAGCCGTGCATCGAACGTGTGACGAGACTACCACCGACTCTAATTGCGGTAGCGACCGTGCACTTGTTCCACGTCACCCAAGATGAGCATCCGGTGCAACAAAATTTTTTGCACACTTCTGGTGCGCTTCCCGAAAGCCGTGCATCGAACGTGTGACGAGATTACCACCCGACTCTAATTGTGGCAACGACCACGCACTTGTTCCACGTCACCTAAGATGAGCATCCGGTGCAACAAAAATTTTTGCACACTTCGGCGGCGCTTCGAAAGCCATTACACGGAACGTGCGATGATATTACCACTGACTCAATCGTGGTAACAACCGCGCACTTGTTCCATGTCACCAAAGATGAGCATCCGGTGCAACAAAATTTTTTGCACACTTACGGTGCGCTTCCGAAAGTCGTGCATCGAGCGTGCGAGGAGATTACCACCGACTCAATCGTGGTAATGACCGGCGCACTTGTTCCACATCACCTAAGATGAGTATCGGGTGCAACAAAATTTTTGCACACTTCGGTGTGCTTTCCGAAAAGCCGTGCATCGAGCGGCGTCGAGATTACCATTGACTCAATCGTGCTAACGACGGCGCACTTGTTCCACGTCACCTAAGATGACCATCCGGTGCAACAAATTTTTTTTGCGCAGTTCTGGTGCGCTTCGAAAGCCGTGCATCGAGCGTGTGACGAGATTACCCGACTCTAATTGTGGTAACGACCGGCGCACTTGTTCCACGTCACCTAAGATGAGCATCCGGTGCAACAAAATTTTTTGCACACTTACAGTGCGCTTCCCGAAAGCCGTGCATCGAGCGTGTGACAAGATTACTACCGACTCCAATCGTGGTAACGACCCGCGCACTTGTTCCACGTCACCTAAGGCGAGCATCCGGTGCAACAAAAATTTTTTGCACACCGCCGGGCGCGCTTCCCAAAAGCCGTACATCGAGCGTGCGATGAGATTACCCGCGACTCCAATCGTGGTAACGACCGCGCACTTGTTCCCCGTCACCTAAGATGAGCATCCCGTGCAACAAAATTTTTTGCACACTTCTAGTGCACTTCCCGAAAGCCGTGCAGCGAGCGTGTGACGAGATTACCAGCGACTCAAATCGTGGTAACGACCGGCGCACTTGTTCCACGTCACCTAAGATGAGCCTCCGGTGCAACAAAATTTTTTGCACACTTCTAGTGCGCTTGCCGAAAAGCCTTGCATCGAGCGTGTGACAAGATTACTGGCGACTCCAATCGTGGTAACGACCGGCGCACTTGTTCCACGTCACCTAAGATGAGCATCGGTGCAACAAAATTTTTTTTGCGCAGTTCTGGTGCGCCGTGCATCGAACGTGTGACGAGATTACCACCGACTCTAATTGTGGTAACGACCGGCGCACTTCTTCCACGTCACCTAAGATGAGCATCCGGTGCAACAAATTTTTTTTGCACACTTCGGTGCGCTTCGAAAAGCTGTGCATCGAGCGTGTGACAAGATTACTACCGACTCCAATCGTGGTAACGACCCGCGCACCTGTTCCACGTCACCTAAGGCGAGCATCCGGTGCAACAAAAAATTTTGCACACTTCGGGGCGCTTCGAAAGCCGTACATCGAAGCGTGCGATCAGATTACCACCGACTCCAATCGTGGTAACGACCGGCGCACTTGTTCCCCCGTCACCTAAGATGAGCATCCGTGCAACAAAATTTTTTGCACACTTCTAGTGCGCTTCCCGAAAGCCAAGCAACGAGCGTGTGACAAGATTACCACCGACCCAAATCGTGGTAACGACCCGGCGCACTTGTTCCACGTCACCTAAGATGAGCATCCGGTGCAACAAAAAAATTTTTTGCACACTTCTAGTGCGCTTGCCGAAATCCGTGCATCGAGCGTGTGACAAGATTACTACTGACTCCAATCGTGGTAACGACCGCGCGCACTTGTTCCCGTCACCTATGATGAGCATCCGGCGCAACAAAATTTTTTGCACACTTCGGTGCGCTTCGAAAGCCGTGCATCGAGCGTGTGATGAGACTACCACCGACTCTAATTGCGGTAGCGACCGTGCACTTGTTCCACGTCACCCAAGATGAGCATCCGGTGCAACAAAATTTTTTGCACACTTCGGTGCGCTTCCCGAAAGCCGTGCATCGAGCGTGTGACGAGACTACCACCGACTCTAATTGCGGTAGCGACCGTTGCACTTGTTCCACGTCACCCAAGATGAGCATCCGGTGCAACAAAATTTTTTTGCACACTTCGGGTGCGCTTCCGAAAAGTGCATCGAAGCGTGTGGACGAGATTACCACCGACTCTAATTGTGGCAACGACCACGCACTTGTTCCACGTCACCTAAGATGAGCATCCGGTGCAACAAAAAATTTTTGAACACTTACGGCGCGCTTCCGAAAGCCGTACATGGGCGTGCGATGATATTACCCTTGACTCCAATCGTGGTAACAACCGCGCACTTGTTCCATGTCACCAAAGATGAGCATCCGGTGCAACAAAATTTTTTTGCACACTTCTGGTGCGCTTCGAAAGCCGTGCATCGAACGTGCGAGGAGATTACCACCGACTCAATCGTGGTAATGACCGGCGCACTTGTTCCACATCACCTAAGATGAGTATCGGGTGCAACAAAAATTTTTGCACACTTCGGTGTGCTTTCCGAAAAGCCGTGCATCGAGCGAGCGTCGAGATTACCATTGACTCAATCGTGCTAACGACGGCGCGCACTTGTTCCACGTCACCTAAGGTGACCATCCGGTGCAACAAATTTTTTTTTGCGCAGTTTGGTGCGCTTCCGAAAGCCGTGCATCGAGCGTGTGACGAGATTACCACCGACTCTAATTGTGGTAACGACCGCGCACTTGTTCCACGTCACCTAAGATGAGCATCCGGTGCAACAAAATTTTTTGCACACTTCTGGTGTGCGCTTCCCGAAAGCCGTGCATCGAGCGTGTGACAAGATTACGGCGACTCCAATCGTGGTAACGACCAAGCGCACTTGTTCCACGTCACCTAAGGCGAGCATCCGGTGCAACAAAAAATTTTTTGCACACTTCTGGCGGCGCTTCCCAAAAGCCGTACATCGAGCGTGCGATGAGATTACCACGACTCCAATCGTGGTAACGACCGCGCACTTGTTCCCCGTCACCTAAGATGAGCATCCGTGCAACAAAATTTTTTGCACACTTCTGGTCTGCGCTTCGAAAGCCGTGCATCGAGCGTGTGACGAGATTACCACCGACTCTAATTGTGGTAACGACCGCGCACTTGTTCCCGTCACCTAAGATGAGCATCCGGTGCAACAAAATTTTTTGCACACTTCTAGTGCGCTTGCGAAAGCCGTGCATCGAGCGTGTGACAAGATTACTACTCGACTCCAATCGTGGTAACGACCGCGCACTTGTTCCACGTCACCTATGATGAGCATCCGGTGCAACAAAATTTTTTTGCACACTTCTGGTGCGCTTCTCGAAAGCCGTGCATCGAACGTGTGACGAGACTACCACTGACTCTAATTGCGGTAGCGACCGTGCACTTGTTCCACGTCACCCAAGATGAGCATCCGGTGCAACAAAATTTTTTTGCACACTTCTGGTGCGCTTCCCGAAAGCCGTGCATCGAACGTGTGACGAGATTACCACTGACTCTAATTGTGGCAACGACCGCGCACTTGTTCCACGTCACCTAAGATGAGCATCCGGTGCAACAAAAAATTTTTGCACACTTCTGGCGCGCTTCCCGAAAGCCGTACATGGAACGTGCGATGAGATTACCACTGACTCCAATCGTGGTAACAACCGCGCACTTGTTCCATGTCACCAAAGATGAGCATCCGGTGCAACAAAATTTTTTTTGCACACTTACGGTGCGCTTCAAAGCCGTGCATCGAGCGTGCGAGGAGATTACCACCGACTCCAATCGTGGTAATGACCGGCGCACTTGTAGCACATCACCTAAGATGAGTATCGGGTGCAACAAAATTTTTGCACACTTCGGTGTGCTTTCCGAAAGCCGTGCATCGAAGCAGCGTCGAGATTACCATTGACTCCAATCGTGGTAACGACAGCGCACTTGTTCCACGTCACCTAAGATGACCATCCGGTGCAACAAAATTTTTTTTGCGCAGTTCTGGTGCGCTTCGAAAAGCCGTGCATCGAGCGTGTGACGAGATTACCATCGACTCTAATTGTGGTAACGACCGGCGCACTTCTTCCACGTCACCAAAGATGAGCATCCGGTGCAACAAATTTTTTTGCACACTTACGGTGCGCTTCCGAAAAAAGCTGTGCATCGAGCGTGTGACAAGATTACTACTGACTCCAATCGTGGTAACGACCGCGCACCTGTTCCACGTCACCTAAGACGAGCATCCGGTGCAAAAAAATTTTTTGCACACTTCTGGCGCGCTTCCCGAAAGCCGTACATCGAACGTGCGATCAGATTACCACCGACTCAATCGTGGTAACGACCGGCGCACTTGTTCCCCGTCACCTAAGATGACCATCCCGTGCAACAAAATTTTTTTGCACACTTCTGGTGCGCTTCGAAAGCCGTGCATCGAGCGTGTGACGAGATTACCACCGACTCTAATTGTGGTAACGACCCAAGCACTTGTTCCACGTCACCTAAGATGAGCATCCGGTGCAACAAAATTTTTTGCACACTTCTAGTGCGCTTGCCGAAAGCCGTGCATCGAGCGTGTGACAAGATTACTACTGACTCCAATCGTGGTAACGACCGGCGCACTTGTTCCACGTCACCTATGATGAGCATCCGGCGCAACAAAATTTTTTTGCACACTTACGGTGCGCTTTCGAAAAGCCGTGCATCGAGCGTGTGACGAGACTACCACCGACTCTAATTGCGGTAGCGACCGTGCACTTGTTCCACGTCACCCAAGATGAGCATCCGGTGCAACAAAATTTTTTGCACACTTCTGGTGCGCTCCCGAAAAGCCGTGCATCGAACGTGTGACGAGATTACCACCGACTCTAATTGTGGCAACGACCCGGCGCACTTGTTCCACGTCACCTAAGATGAGCATCCGGTGCAACAAAAAATTTTTGCACACTTCTGGCGCGCCCCGAAAGCCGTACATGGAACGCGTGCGATGAGATTACCACCGACTCAATCGTGGTAACAACCGCGCACTTGTTCCATGTCACCAAAGATGAGCATCCGGTGCAACAAAATTTTTTTTGCACACTTACGGTGCGCTTCGAAAGCCGTGCATCGAACGTGCGAGGAGATTACCACTGACTCCAATCGTGGTAATGACCGCGCACTTGTAGCACATCACCTAAGATGAGTATCGGGTGCAACAAAAATTTTTTGCACACTTCTGGTGTGCTTTCCGAAAGCCGTGCATCGAACGAGCGTCCAGATTACCATTGACTCCAATCGTGGTAACGACGGCAAGCACTTGTTCCACGTCACCTAAGATGACCATCCGGTGCAACAAAATTTTTTTGCGCAGTTCTGGTGCGCTTCCCGAAAGCCGTGCATCGAACGTGTGACGAGATTACCACTGACTCTAATTGTGGTAACGACCGCGCACTTCTTCTTCCACGTCACCTAAGATGAGCATCCGGTGCAACAAATTTTTTTGCACACTTCTCGTGCGCTTCGAAAAGCTGTGCATCGAACGTGTGACAAGATTACTACGACTCCAATCGTGGTAACGACCGGCGCACCTGTTCCACGTCACCTAAGAGGCGAGCATCCGGTGCAAAAAATTTTTTGCACACTTCTGGCGCGCTTCCCGAAAGCCGTACATCGAACGTGCGATCAGATTACCACTGACTCCAATCGTGGTAACGACCGCGCACTTGTTCCCCGTCACCTAAGATGAGCATCCCGTGCAACAAAATTTTTTTGCACACTTCTAGTGCGCTCCCGAAAGCCATGCAACGAACATGTGACAAGATTACCAGCGACCCAAATCGTGGTAACGACCGCGCACTTGTTCCACGTCACCTAAGATGAGCATCCGGTGCAACAAAATTTTTTGCACACTTCTAGTGCGCTTGCCGAAAGCCGTGCATCGAGCGTGTGACAAGATTTACTACGACTCCAATCGTGGTAACGACCGCGCACTTGTTCCCGTCACCTATGATGAGCATCCGGTGCAACAAAATTTTTTGCACACACGGTGCGCTTCTCGAAAGCCGTGCATCGAACGTGTGACGAGACTACCACTGACTCTAATTGCGGTAGCGACCGTGCACTTGTTCCACGTCACCCAAGATGAGCATCCGGTGCAACAAAATTTTTTGCACACTTCTGGTGCGCTTCCCGAAAGCCGTGCATCGAACGTGTGACGAGATTACCACTGACTCTAATTGTGGCAACGACCGCGCACTTGTTCCACGTCACCTAAGATGAGCATCCGGTGCAACAAAAAATTTTTGCACACTTCTGGCGCGCTTCCCGAAAGCCGTACATGGAACGTGCGATGAGATTACCACTGACTCCAATCGTGGTAACAACCGCGCACTTGTTCCATGTCACCAAAGATGAGCATCCGGTGCAACAAAATTTTTTTTGCACACTTCTGGTGCGCTTCCCGAAAGCCATGCATCGAACGTGCGAGGAGATTACCACTGACTCCAATCGTGGTAATGACCGCGCACTTGTTCCACATCACCTAAGATGAGTATCGGGTGCAACAAAAATTTTTTGCACACTTCTGGTGTGCTTTCCGAAAGCCGTGCATCGAACGAGCGTCGAGATTACCATTGACTCCAATCGTGCTAACGACAGCGCACTTGTTCCACGTCACCTAAGATGACCATCCGGTGCAACAAATTTTTTTTGCGCAGTTCTGGTGCGCTTCCCGAAAGCCGTGCATCGAACGTGTGACGAGATTACCACTGACTCTAATTGTGGTAACGACCGCGCACTTGTTCCACGTCACCTAAGATGAGCATCGGGTGCAACATAAATTTTTGCACACACGGTGTGCTTCCCGAATGCCGTGCATCGAACGAGGCGTCGAGATTACCATTTTCTCCAATCGTGTTAACGACGGCGCACTTGTTCCACGTCACCTAAGATGAGCATCCGGTGCAACAAAATTTTTTGCACACTTCTGGTGCGCTTCCGAAAGCCGTGCATCGAGCGTGTGACAAGATTACTACCGACTCAATCGTGGTAACGACCCGCAAGACTTGTTCCACGTCACCTAAGACGAGCATCCGGTGCAACAAAAATTTTTGCACACTTCTGGCGCGCTTCGAAAAGCCGTTACATCGAACGTGCGATGAGATTACCACTGACTCCAATCGTGGTAACGACCGCGCACTTGTTCCCCGTCACCTAAGATGAGCATCCCGTGCAACAAAATTTTTTTGCACACTTCTAGTGCACTTCCCGAAAGCCGTGCAACGAACGTGTGACAAGATTACCACTGACTCAAATCGTGGTAACGACCGCGCACTTGTTCCACGTCACCTAAGATGAGCCTCCGGTGCAACAAAATTTTTTTGCACACTTCTAGTGCGCTTGCCGAAAGCCTTGCATCGAACGTGTGACAAGATTACTGCTGACTCCAATCGTGGTAACGACCGCGCACTTGTTCCACGTCACCTAAGATGAGCATCTGGTGCAACAAAATTTTTTTGCGCAGTTCTGGTGCGCTTCCCGAAAGCCGTGCATCGAACGTGTGACGAGATTACCACTGACTCTAATTGTGGTAACGACCGCGCACTTCTTCCACGTCACCTAAGATGAGCATCCGGTGCAACAAATTTTTTTTGCACACCACGGTGCGCTTCGAAAAAGCTGTGCATCGAACGTGTGACAAGATTACTACTGACTCCAATCGTGGTAACGACCGCGCACCTGTTCCACGTCACCTAAGACGAGCATCCGGTGCAACAAAAATTTTTTGCACACTTCTGGCGCGCTTCCCGAAAGCCGTACATCGAACGTGCGATCAGATTACCACTGACTCCAATCGTGGTAACGACCGCGCACTTGTTCCCCGTCACCTAAGATGAGCATCCCGTGCAACAAAATTTTTTTGCACACTTCTAGTGCGCTTCCCGAAAGCCATGCAACGAACGTGTGACAAGATTACCACTGACCCAAATCGTGGTAACGACCGCGCACTTGTTCCACGTCACCTAAGATGAGCATCCGGTGCAACAAAATTTTTTTGCACACTTCTAGTGCGCTTGCCGAAAGCCGTGCATCGAACGTGTGACAAGATTACTACTGACTCCAATCGTGGTAACGACCGCGCACTTGTTCCACGTCACCTATGATGAGCATCCGGCGCAACAAAATTTTTTTGCACACTTCTGGTGCGCTTCTCGAAAGCCGTGCATCGAACGTGTGACGAGACTACCACTGACTCTAATTGCGGTAGCGGCCGTGCACTTGTTCCACGTCACCCAAGATGAGCATCTGGTGCAACAAAATTTTTTGCACACTTCTGGTGCGCTTCCCGAAAGCCGTGCATCGAACGTGTGACGAGATTACCACTGACTCTAATTGTGGCAACGACCGCGCACTTGTTCCACGTCACCTAAGATGAGCATCCGGTGCAACAAAAAATTTTTGCACACTTCGGGGCGCTTCGAAAGCCGTACATGGAACGTGCGATGAGATTACCACCGACTCAATCGTGGTAACAACCGCGCACTTGTTCCATGTCACCAAAGATGAGCATCGGTGCAACAAAAATTTTTTGCACACTTCTGGTGCGCTTCCCGAAAGCCATGCATCGAACGTGCGAGGAGATTACCACTGACTCCAATCGTGGTAATGACCGCGCACTTGTTCCACATCACCTAAGATGAGTATCGGGTGCAACAAAATTTTTTGCACACTTCTGGTGTGCTTTCCGAAAGCCGTGCATCGAACGAGCGTCGAGATTACCATTGACTCCAATCGTGCTAACGACAAAGCGCACTTGTTCCCGTCACCTAAGATGACCATCCGGTGCAACAAATTTTTTTTGCGCAGTTCTGGTGCGCTTCCCGAAAGCCGTGCATCGAACGTGTGACGAGATTACCACTGACTCTAATTGTGGTAACGACCGCGCACTTGTTCCACGTCACCTAAGATGAGCATCGGGTGCAACATAAATTTTTTGCACACTTCTGGTGTGCTTCCCGAATGCCGTGCATCGAACGAGCGTCGAGATTACCATTTTCTCCAATCGTGGTAACGACCGCGCACTTGTTCCACGTCACCTAAGATGAGCATCCGGTGCAACAAAATTTTTTTGCACACTTCAGTGCGCTTCGAAAGCCGTGCATCGAGCGTGTGACAAGATTACTACCGACTCAATCGTGGTAACGACCCGGCGACTTGTTCCACGTCACCTAAGACGAGCATCCGGTGCAACAAAAATTTTTTGCACACTTCTGGCGCGCTTCCCAAAGGCCGTCCATGAAACGGGCGTGGAGATTACCCCGGCCTCCAACCGGGGTACCAACCGCGCACTTGTTCCCCGTCACCTAAGATGAGCATCCGTGCAACAAAATTTTTTGCACACTTCTAGTGCACTTCCCGAAAGCCGTGCAACGAACGTGTGACAAGATTACCACTGACTCAAATCGTGGTAACGACCGCGCACTTGTTCCACGTCACCTAAGATGAGCCTCCGGTGCAACAAAATTTTTTTGCACACTTCTAGTGCGCTTGCCGAAAGCCTTGCATCGAACGTGTGACAAGATTACTGCTGACTCCAATCGTGGTAACGACCGCGCACTTGTTCCACGTCACCTAAGATGAGCATCTGGTGCAACAAAATTTTTTTGCGCAGTTCTGGTGCGCTTCCCGAAAGCCGTGCATCGAACGTGTGACGAGATTACCACTGACTCTAATTGTGGTAACGACCGCGCACTTCTTCCACGTCACCTAAGATGAGCATCCGGTGCAACAAATTTTTTTTGCACACTTCTGGTGCGCTTCCCGAAAGCTGTGCATCGAACGTGTGACAAGATTACTACTGACTCCAATCGTGGTAACGACCGCGCACCTGTTCCACGTCACCTAAGGCGAGCATCCGATTGCAACAAAAATTTTTGCACACTTCTGGCGCTTCCGAAAGCCGTACATCGAGCGCGTGCGATCAGATTACCACCGACTCAATCGTGGTAACGACCGGCGCACTTGTTCCCCGTCACCTAAGATGAGCATCCGTGCAACAAAATTTTTTGCACACTTCTAGTGCGCTTCGAAAGCCATGCAACGAGCGTGTGACAAGATTACCACTGACCCAAATCGTGGTAACGACCGCGCGCTTGTGTTCCACGTCACCTAAGATGAGCATCGGTGCAACAAAATTTTTTTGCACACTTCTAGTGCGCTTGCCGAAAGCCGTGCATCGAACGTGTGACAAGATTACTACTGACTCCAATCGTGGTAACGACCGCGCACTTGTTCCACGTCACCTATGATGAGCATCCGGCGCAACAAAATTTTTTTGCACACTTCTGGTGCGCTTCTCGAAAGCCGTGCATCGAACGTGTGACGAGACTACCACTGACTCTAATTGCGGTAGCGACCGTGCACTTGTTCCACGTCACCCAAGATGAGCATCCGGTGCAACAAAATTTTTTGCACACTTCTCGGTGCGCTTCCCGAAAAGCCGTGCATCGAGCGTGTGACGAGATTACCACCGACTCTAATTGTGGCAACGACCGCGCACTTGTTCCACGTCACCTAAGATGAGCATCGGTGCAACAAAAATTTTTGCACACTTCGGCGCGCGCTTCGAAAGCCGTACATGGAACGTGCGATGAGATTACCACCGACTCAATCGTGGTAACAACCGGCGCACTTGTTCCATGTCACCAAAGATGAGCATCCGGTGCAACAAATTTTTTTTTTGCACACTTCTGGTGCGCTTCCGCCGTGCATCGAACGTGCGAGGAGATTACCACCGACTCAATCGTGGTAATGACCGCGCACTTGTAGCACATCACCTAAGATGAGTATCGGGTGCAACAAAATTTTTTGCACACTTACGGTGTGCTTTCGAAAGCCGTGCATCGAACGAGCGTCGAGATTACCATTGACTCAATCGTGCTAACGACGGCGCACTTGTTCCACGTCACCTCGGATGACCATCCGGTGCAACAAAATTTTTTTGCGCAGTTCTGGTGCGCTTCGAAAAGCCGTGCATCGAGCGTGTGACGAGATTACCACCGACTCTAATTGTGGTAACGACCGGCGCACTTGTTCCACGTCACCTAAGATGAGCATCCGGTGCAACAAAATTTTTTGCACACTTCTGGTGCGCTTCCGAAAAGCCGTGCATCGAACGTGTGACAAGATTACTACTGACTCCAATCGTGGTAACGACCGCGCACTTGTTCCACGTCACCTAAGACGAGCATCCGGTGCAACAAAAATTTTTTGCACACTTCTGGCGCGCTTCCCAAAAGCCGTACATCGAGCGTGCGATGAGATTACCACCGACTCAATCGTGGTAACGACCGGCGCACTTGTTCCCCCGTCACCTAAGATGAGCATCCCGTGCAACAAAATTTTTTGCACACTTCTAGTGCACTTCCCGAAAGCCGTGCAACGAACGTGTGACAAGATTACCAGCGACTCAAATCGTGGTAACGACCGGCGCACTTGTTCCACGTCACCTAAGATGAGCATCCGGTGCAACAAAATTTTTTGCACACTCCTAGTGCGCTTGCCGAAAGCCTTGCATCGAGCGTGTGACAAGATTACTACCGACTCCAATCGTGGTAACGACCGCGCACTTGTTCCACGTCACCTAAGATGAGCATCCGGTGCAACAAAATTTTTGCACACTTCGGGCGCGCTTCGAAAGCCGTACATGGAACGTGCGATGAGATTACCACCGACTCAATCGTGGTAACAACCGCGCACTTGTTCCATGTCGCCTAAGATGAGCATCCGGTGCAACAAAATTTTTTTTGCACACTTCTGGTGCGCTTCCCGAAAGCCGTGCATGGAACGTGCGAGGAGATTACCACTGACTCCAATCGTGGTAACGACCGCGCACTTGTTCCACGTCACCTAAGATGTGCATCGGGCGCAACAAAAATTTGTTGCACACTTCTGGTGTGCTTCCCGAAAGCCGTGCATCGAACGAGCGTCGAGATTACCATTGACTCCAATCGTGGTAACGACCGCGCAGTTGTTCCACGTCACCTAAGATGAGCATCCGGTGCAACAAAGTTTTTTTGCACACTTCTGGTGTGCATCCCGAAAGCCGTGCATCGAACGTGCGAGGACATTACCACTGACTCGAATCGTGGTAACGACCGCGCACTTGTTCCACATAACCTAAGATGAGCATCCGGTGCAACAAAATTTTTTTGCACACTTCTAGTGCGCTTCCCGAAAGCCGTGCAACGAACGTGTGACAAGATTACCACTGACTCCAATCGTGGTAACGACCGCGCACTTGTTCCCCGTCACTTAAGATGAGCATCCCGTGCAACAAAATTTTTTTGCACACTTCTGGTGCGCTTCCCGAAAGCCGTGCATCGAACGTGCGACGAGATTACCATTGACACCAATCGTGGTAACGATCACAAGCGCCACGTGTTCCACGTCACCTAAGATGAGCATCGGGCGCAACAAAATTTTTACGCACACTTCCGGTGCGCTTCCCGAAAAGCCGTGCATCGAACGTGCGACGAGATTACCACTGACTCCAATCGTGGTAACAACCGTGCACTTGTTCCACATCACCTAAGATGAGCATCCAAAGGCAACAAAATTTTTTGCACACTTATGGTGCGCTTCCCAAAAGCCGTGCATCAAACGTGTGACGAGATTACCACTAACTCAAATCGTGGTAAGGACCGCGCACTTGTTCCACGTCACCTCACACGAGCATCCGGTGCAACAAAAATTTTTTGCACACTTCTGGCGAGCTTCCCAAAAGCCGTGCATCGTACATGTGACGAGATTACCACTGACTCCAATCGTGGTAACGACCGTGCACTTGTTCCACATCACCTAAGATGAGCATCCGGTGCAACAAAATTTTTTTGCACACTTCTGGTGCGCTTCCCAAAGCCGTGCATCGAATGTGCGACGAGATTACCAGTGACTCCAATCGTGGAAACGATCTCGCACTTGTTCCATGTCACCTAAGATGAGCATCCGGTGCAACAAAATTTTTTTTGTGCACTTCTGGAGTGCTTCCTGAATGCCGTGCATCGAACGTGCGAGGAGATTACCACTGACTCCAATCGTGGTAACGACTGTGCACTTGTTCCACATCACCTGAGATGAGCATGCGGTGCAACAAAATTTTTTTGCACACTTCTAGTGCGCTTCCCGAATGCCGTGCATCGAACGTGCGTCGAGATTACCATTGACTCCAATCGTAGTATCGACTGCGCACGTGTTCCACGTCACCTAAGATGAGCATCGGGTGCAACAAAAATTTTTTGCACACTTCTGGTGTGCTTCCCGAAAGCCGCGCGTCGAACGAGCGTCGAGATTACCATTGACTCCAATCGTGGTAACGGGCGCGCACTTGTTCCACGTCACCTAAGATGAGCATCCGGTGCAACAAAATTTTTTTTGCACACTTCTGATGTGCTTCCTGAAAGCCGTGCATCGAACGTGCGAGGAGATTACCACTGACTCAAATCGTGGTAACGACCGCGCACTTGTTCTACATCACCTAAGATGAGCATCCGGTGCAACAAAAATTTTTTGCACACTTCTGGTGTGCTTTCCGAAAGCCGTGCATCGAACGAGCGTCGAGATTACCATTGACTCCAATCGTGCTAACGACAGCGCACTTGTTCCACGTCACCTCAGATGACCATCCGGTGCAACAAAATTTTTTTGCGCAGTTCTGGTGCGCTTCCCGAAAGCCGTGCATCGAACGTGTGACGAGATTACCACTGACTCTAATTGTGGTAACGACCGCGCACTTGTTCCACGTCACCTAAGATGAGCATCCGGTGCAACAAAATTTTTTTGCACACTTCTGGTGCGCTTCCCGAAAGCCGTGCATCGAACGTGTGACAAGATTACTACTGACTCCAATCGTGGTAACGACCCGCAAGACTTGTTCCACGTCACCTAAGACGAGCATCCGGTGCAACAAAAATTTTTTGCACACTTCTGGCGCGCTTCCCAAAAGCCGTACATCGAACGTGCGATGAGATTACCACTGACTCCAATCGTGGTAACGACCGCGCACTTGTTCCCCGTCACCTAAGATGAGCATCCCGTGCAACAAAATTTTTTTGCACACTTCTAGTGCACTTCCCGAAAAAGCCGTGCAACGAACGTGTGACAAGATTACCACTGACTCAAATCGTGGTAACGACCGCGCACTTGTTCCACGTCACCTAAGATGAGCATCCGGTGCAACAAAATTTTTTTTGCACACTTCTGATGTGCTTCCTGAAAGCCGTGCATCGAACGTGCGAGGAGATTACCACTGACTCAAATCGTGGTAACGACCGCGCACTTGTTCTACATCACCTAAGATGAGCATCCGGTGCAACAAAAATTTTTTGCACACTTCTAGTGCGCTTCCCGAAAGCCGTGCATCGAACGTGCGATGAGATTACCACTGACTCCAATCGTGGTAACGACCGCGCACTTGTTCCCCGTCACCTAAGATGAGCATCCTGTGCAACAAAATTTTTTTGCACACTTCTAGAGCGCTTCCCGAAAGCCGTGGAACGAACGTGTGACAAGATTACCACTGACTCGAACCGTGGTAACGACCGCGCACTTGTTCCACGTCACCTAAGATGAGCATCCGGTGCAACAAAATTTTTTTGCACACTTCTGGTGCGCTTCTCGAAAGCCGAACATCGAACGTGTGACAAGATTACTACTGACTCAATCGTGGTAACGACCGGCGCACTTGTTCCACGTCACCTAAGACGAGCATCCGGTGCAACAAAAATTTTTTGCACACTTCGGCGCTTCCCGAAAGCCGTACATCGAGCGTGCGATGAGATTACCATCGACTCCAATCGTGGTAACGACCGCGCACTTGTTCCCCGTCACCTAAGATGAGCATCCCGTGCAACAAATTTTTTTGCACACTTCTAGTGCGCTTCCCGAAGCCCGTGCAACGAATGTGTGACAAGATTACCACTGACTCGAATCGTGGTAACGACCGCGCACTTGTTCCACGTCACCTAAGATGAGCATCCGGTGCAACAAAATTTTTTTGCACACTTCTAGTGCGCTTGCTGAAAGCCGTGCATCGAACGTGTGACGAGATTACCACCGACTCTAATTGTGGTAACGACCGCGCACTTGTTCCACGTCACCTAAGACGAGCATCCGGTGCAACAAAATTTTTTGCGCACTTCTGGTGCGCTTCCCAAAAGCCGTGCATCGAGCGTGTGACGAGATTACCACCGACTCTAATTGTGGTAACGACCGGCGCACTTGTTCCCTCGTCACCTAAGATGAGCATCCGGTGCAACAAAATTTTTTGCACACTTCGGGGCGCTTCTCGAAAGCCGTGCATCGAACGCGTGTGACAAGATTACTACCGACTCAATCGTGGTAACGACCCGCGCACTTGTTCCACATCACCTAAGATGACAAAATTTTTTTGCACACTTCGGTGCGCTTCAAAAGCCGTGCTCGAACGTGTGACAAGATTATTATCGACTCAATCGTGGTAACGACCCGGCGCACTTGTTCCACGTCACCTAAGACGAGCATCCGGTGCAACAAAAATTTTTGCACACTTCTGGCGGCGCTTCCCGAAAGCCATTACATCGAATGTGCGATGAGATTACCACTCGACTCAATCGTGGTAACGACCGTGCACTTGTTCCCCGTCACCTAAGATGAGCATCCCTTGCAGCAAAATTTTTTTGACACTTCTAGTGCGCTTCCGAAAAGCCGTGCAACGAACGTGTGACAAGATTACCACTGACTCTAATTGTGGTATTGACCGCGCACTTGTTCCACGTCACCTAAGACGAGCATCCGGTGCAACAAAATTTTTTTGCACACTTTCGGTGCGCTTCTAAAAGCCGTGCATCGAGCGTGTGACCAGATTACTACCGACTCAATCGTGGTAACGACCCGCGCACTTGTTCCACGTCACCTAAGACGAACATCGGTGCAACAAAATTTTTTGCACACTTCTGGCGCGCTTCCCGAAAAGCCGTACATCGAACGCGTGCGATGAGATTACCACTGACTCCAATCGTGGTAACGACCGCGCACTTGTTCCCCGTCACCTAAGATGAGCATCCCGTGCAACAAAATTTTTTTGCACACTTGTAGTGCGCTTCCCGAAACCCGTGCAATGAACGTATGACAAGATTACCACGGACTCGAATCGTGGTAACGACCGCGCACTTGTTCCACGTCACCTAAGATGAGCATCCGGTGCAACAAAATTTTTTTGCACACTTCGTGCGCTTCTCGAAAGCCGTGCGTCGAACGTGTGACAAGATTACTACTGACTCCAATCGTGGTAACGACCGCGCACTTGTTCCACGTCACCTAAGCCGAGCATCCGGTGCAACAAAAATTTTTGCACACTTCGGGCGCTTCCCGAATGCCGTACATCGAACGTGCGATGAGATTACCACTGACTCCAATCGTGGTAACGACCGCGCACTTGTTGCACGTCACCTAAGACGAGCATCCGGTGCAACAAAATTTTTTTGCGCACTTCTGGTGCGCTTCCCGAAAGCCGTGCATCAACATGTGACGAGATTACCACTGACTCTAATTGTGGTAACGACCGCGCACTTGTTCCACGTCATCTAAGATGAGCATCCGGTACAACAAAATTTTTTTGCACACTTCTGGTGCGCTTCTCGAAAGCCGTGCATCGAACGTGTGACAAGATTACTACTGACTCCAATCGTGGTAACGACCGCGCACTTGTTCCACGTCACCTAAGACGAGCATCCGGTGCAACAAAAATTTTTGCACACTTCGGGGCGCGCTCCCGAAAGCCGTACATCGAATGTGCGATGAGATTACCACTGACTCAATCGTGGTAACGACCGGCGCACTTGTTCCCCGTCACCTAAGATGAGCATCCTGTGCAACAAAATTTTTTGCACACTTCTAGTGCGCTTCCCGAAAGCCGTGCAACGAAGCGTGTGACAAGATTAACACCGACTCGAATCGTGGTAACGACCGCGCACTTGTTCCACGTCACCTAAGATGAGCATCCGGTGCAACAAAATTTTTTGCACACTTCTGGTGCGCTTCTCGAAAGCCGTGCATCGAACGTGTGACAAGATTACTACTGACTCCAATCGTGGTAACGACCGCGCACTTGTTCCACGTCACCTAAGACGAGCATCCGGTGCAACAAAATTTTTTTGCACACTTCTGGCGCGCTTCGAAAAGCCGTACATCGAGCGTGCGATGAGATTACCACCGACTCCAATCGTGGTAACGACCGCGCACTTGTTCCCCGTCACCTAAGATGAGCATCCGTGCAACAAAAATTTTTTGCACACTTGTAGTGCGCTTCCCGAAACCCGTGCAACGAACGTATGACAAGATTACCAGCGACTCGAATCGTGGTAACGACCCGCGCACTTGTTCCACGTCACCTAAGATGAGCATCCGGTGCAACAAAATTTTTTGCACACTTACAGTGCGCTTCTCGAAAGCCGTGCATCGAAGCGTGTGACAAGATTACTGCTGACTCAATCGTGGTAACGACCGGCGCACTTGTTCCACGTAACCTAAGCCGAGCATCCGGTGCAACAAAAAATTTTTTGCACACTTCGGGCGGCGCTTCGAATGCCGTACATCGAGCGTGCGATGAGATTACCACTCGACTCAATCGTGGTAACGACCGGCGCGCACTTGTTCGCCGTCACCTAAGATGAGCATCCCGTGCAACAAATTTTTTTTGCACACTTCTAGTGCGCTTTTCCGAAGGCCGTGCAACGAACGTGTGACAAGATTACCACGACCCGAATCGTGGTAACGACCCGCGCACTTGTTCCACGTCACCTAAGATGAGCATCCGGTGCAACAAAATTTTTTGCACACTTCTAGTGCGCTTGCCGAAAGCCGTGCATCGAAGCGTGTGACAAGATTACTACGACTCTAATCGTGGTAACGACCGGCGCACTTGTTGCACGTCACCTAAGACGAGCATCCGGTGCAACAAAATTTTTTTTGCGCACTTCGGTGCGCTTCCCGAAAGCCGTGCATCAATGTGTGACGAGATTACCACTGACTCTAATTGTGGTAACGACCGCGCACTTGTTCCACGTCACCTAAGATGAGCATCCGGTACAACAAAATTTTTTTGCACACTTCTGGTGCGCTTCTCGAAAGCCGTGCATCGAACGTGTGACAAGATTACTACTGACTCCAATCGTGGTAACGACCGCGCACTTGTTCCACGTCACCTAAGACGAGCATCCGGTGCAACAAAAATTTTTTGCACACTTCTGGCGCGCTTCCCGAAAGCCGTACATCGAACGTGCGATGAGATTACCACTGACTCCAATCGTGGTAACGACCGCGCACTTGTTCCCCGTCACATAAGATGAGCATCCTGTGCAACAAAATTTTTTTGCACACTTCTAGTGCGCTTCCCGAAAGCCGTGCAACGAACGTGTGACAAGATTACCACTGACTCGAATCGTGGTAACGACCGCGCACTTGTTCCACGTCACCTAAGATGAGCATCCGGTGCAACAAAATTTTTTTGCACACTTCTGGTGCGCTTCTCGAAAGCCGTGCATCGAACGTGTGACAAGATTACTACTGACTCCAATCGTGGTAACGACCGCGCACTTGTTCCACGTCACCTAAGACGAGCATCCGGTGCAACAAAATTTTTTTGCACACTTCGGGCGCTTCGAAAGCCGTACATCGAACGTGCGATGAGATTACCACCGACTCCAATCGTGGTAACGACCCGGCGCACTTGTTCCCCGTCACCTAAGATGAGCATCCCGTGCAACAAAATTTTTTGCACACTTGTAGTGCGCTTCCTTCGAAAGCCGCAACGAACGTATGACAAGATTACCACCGACTCGAATCGTGGTAACGACCCGCGCACTTGTTCCACGTCACCTAAGATGAGCATCCGGTGCAACAAAATTTTTTTGCACACTTCGGTGCGCTTCCGAAAGCCGTGCATCGAACGTGTGACAAGATTACTGCTGACTCCAATCGTGGTAACGACCGCGCACTTGTTCCACGTAACCTAAGCCGAGCATCCGGTGCAACAAAAATTTTTTGCACACTTCTGGCGCGCTTCCCGAATGCCGCATACATCGAAGCGTGCGATGAGATTACCACCGACTCAATCGTGGTAACGACCGCGCACTTGTTCGCCGTCACCTAAGATGAGAATCCCGTGCAACAAAATTTTTTTGCACACTTCTAGTGCGCTTCCCGAAGGCCGTGCAACGAACGTGTGACAAGATTACCACTGACCCGAATCGTGGTAACGACCGCGCACTTGTTCCACGTCACTTAAGATGAGCATCCGGTGCAACAAAATTTTTTTGCACACTTCTAGTGCGCTTGCCGAAAGCCGTGCATCGAACGTGTGACAAGATTACTACTGACTCTAATCGTGGTAACGACCGCGCACTTGTTGCACGTCACCTAAGACGAGCATCCGGTGCAACAAAATTTTTTTGCGCACTTCTGGTGCGCTTCCCGAAAGCCGTGCATCAATGTGTGACGAGATTACCACTGACTCTAATTGTGGTAACGACCGCGCACTTGTTCCACGTCACCTAAGATGAGCATCCGGTACAACAAAATTTTTTTGCACACTTCTGGTGCGCTTCTCGAAAAAGCCGTGCATCGAACGTGTGACAAG
Organism: Chrysopogon serrulatus; assembly: GCA_015844335.1. Lineage (NCBI taxonomy): Eukaryota > Viridiplantae > Streptophyta > Magnoliopsida > Poales > Poaceae > Chrysopogon > Chrysopogon serrulatus. Next base: position 48,168 of record JADLZL010006487.1, read on the forward strand.
ATTACTACCGACTCAATCGTGGTAACGACCGCGCACTTGTTCCACGTCACCTAAGACGAGCATCCGTGCAACAAAATTTTTTGCACACTTCGGGGCGCTTTCCCGAAAGCCGTACATCGAACGTGCGATGAGATTACCACCGACTCAATCGTGGTAACGACCGCGCACTTGTTCCCCGTCACATAAGATGAGCATCCTGTGCAACAAAATTTTTTTGCACACTTCTAGTGCGCTTCCCGAAAGCCGTGCAACAAGCGTGTGACAAGATTACCACCGACTCGAATCGTGGTAACGACCGCGCGCACTTGTTCCACGTCACCTAAGATGAGCATCCGGTGCAACAAAATTTTTTTGCACACTTCTCGTGCGCTTCTCGAAAGCCGTGCATCGAGCGTGTGACAAGATTACTACCGACTCCAATCGTGGTAACGACCGGCGCACTTGTTCCACGTCACCTAAGACGAGCATCCGGTGCAACAAAATTTTTTGCACACTTCCGGGCGCGCTTCCGAAAGCCATTACAACGAGCGTGCGATGAGATTACCACCGACTCCAATCGTGGTAACGACAGCGCACTTGTTCCCCGTCACCTAAGATGAGCATCCCGTGCAACAAAATTTTTTTGCACACTTGTAGTGCGCTTCCCGAAAGCCGTGCAACGAACGTATGACAAGATTACCACTGACTCGAATCGTGGTAACGACCGCGCACTTGTTCCACGTCACCTAAGATGAGCATCCGGTGCAACAAAATTTTTTTGCACACTTGCGCGCTTCTCGAAAGCCGTGCATCGAACGTGTGACAAGATTACTACCGACTCCAATCATGGTAACGACCGGCGCACTTGTTCCACGTCACCTAAGACGAGCATCCGGTGCAACAAAAAAAAATTTTTGCACACTTTCGCGCGCTTCACCAAAAAGCATTACATCGAAGCGTGCGATGAGATTACCACCGACTCCAATCGTGGTAACGACCGCGCACTTGTTCCCCGTCACCTAAGATGAGCATCCTGTGCAACAAAATTTTTTGCACACTTCTAGTGCGCTTCCCGAAAGCCGTTAAACGAGCGTGTGACAAGATTACCACCGACTCGAATCGTGGTAACGACCCCGCGCACTTGTTCCACGTCACCTAAGATGAGCATCCGGTGCAACAAAATTTTTTGCACACTTCTGGTGCGCTTCTCGAAAGCCGTGCATCGAGCGTAAGACAAGATTACTACGACTCCAATCGTGGTAACGACCCGCGCACTTATTCCACGTCACCTAAGACGAGCATCCGGTGCAACAAAATTTTTTGCACACTTCTGGCGGCGCTTCCGAAAGCCGTTACATCGAGCGTGCGATGAGATTACCACCGACTCCAATCGTGGTAACGACCGCGCACTTGTTCCCCGTCACCTAAGATGAGCATCCCGTGCAACAAAATTTTTTGCACACTTGTAGTGCGCTTCCGAAAGCCGTTGCAACGAACGTATGACAAGATTACCACCGACTCGAATCGTGGTAACGACCGGCGCACTTGTTCCACGTCACCTAAGATGAGCATCCGGTGCAACAAAATTTTTTTTGCACACTTCTAGTGCGCTTCCCGAAAGCTGTGCATCGAACGTGTGACAAGATTACTACTGACTCCAATCGTGGTAACGACCGCGCACTTGTTCCACGTCACCTAAGATGAGCATCCGGTGCAACAAAAATTTTTGCACACACGGCGGCGCTTCCCGAAAGCCGTACATCGAACGTGCGATGAGATTACCACCGACTCAATCGTGGTAACGACCGCGCACTTGTTCGCCGTCACCTAAGATGAGCATCCCGTGCAACAAAATTTTTTGCACACTTCTAGTGCGCTTCCCGAAGGCCGTGCAACGAACGTGTGACAAGATTACCACTGACCCAAATCGTGGTAACGACCGCGCACTTGTTCCACGTCACCTAAGATGAGCATCCGGTGCAACAAAATTTTTTTGCACACTTCTAGTGCGCTTGCCGAAAGCCGTGCATCGAACGTGTGACAAGATTACTACTGACTCCAATCGTGGTAACGACCGCGCACTTGTTGCACGTCACCTAAGACGAGCATCCGGTGCAACAAAATTTTTTTGCGCACTTCTGGTGCGCTTCCCGAAAGCCGTGCATCAACGTGTGACGAGATTACCACTGACTCTAATTGTGGTAACGACCCGGCGACTTGTTCCACGTCACCTAAGATGAGCATCCGGTACAACAAAATTTTTTTTTGCACACAGTGTGCGCTTCTCGAAAGCCGTGCATCGAGCGTGTGACAAGATTACTACCGACTCCAATCGTGGTAACGACCGGCGCACTTGTTCCACGTCACCTAAGACGAGCATCCGGTGCAACAAAATTTTTTGCACACTTACGGTGCGCTTCCCGAAAGCCGTGCATTGAAGCGTGCGATGAGATTACCACCGACTCCAATCGTGGTAGCGACCGGCGCACTTGTTCGCCGTCACCTAAGATGAGCATCCCGTGCAACAAATTTTTTTGCACACTTCTAGTGCGCTTCGCCGAAGGCCGTTACAACGAACGTGTGACAAGATTACCATCGACCCGAATCGTGGTAACGACCACGCACTTGTTCCACGTCACCTAAGATGAGCATCCGGTGCAACAAAATTTTTTGCACACTTCTAGTGCGCTTGCCGAAAGCCGTGCATCGAGCGTGTGACAAGATTACTACCGACTCCAATCGTGGTAACGACCGCAAGACTTGTTCGCCGTCACCTAAGATGACCATCCGTGCAAAAAAATTTTTTTGCACACTTCTAGTGCGCTTTCGAAGGCCGTGCAACGAACGTGTGACAAGATTACCACCGACCCGAATCGTGGTAACGACCGCGCACTTGTTCCACGTCACCTAAGATGAGCATCCGGTGCAACAAAATTTTTTGCACACTTCTGTGCGCTTCTCGAAAGCCGTGCATCGAAGCGTGTGACAAGATTACTACTGACTCAATCGTGGTAACGACCGCGCGCACTTGTTCCACGTCACCTAAGACGAGCATCCGTGCAACAAAATTTTTTGCGCACTTCCGGTGCGCTTCCCCGAAAGCCGTGCATCAACGTGTGACGAGATTACCACCGACTCTAATTGTGGTAACGACCGGCGCACTTGTTCCACGTCACCTAAGATGAGCATCCGGTACAACAAAAATTTTTTGCACACTTCGTGCGCTTCTCGAAAGCCGTGCATCGAGCGTGTGACAAGATTACTACCGACTCAATCGTGGTAACGACCGGCGCACTTGTTCCACGTCACCTAAGACGAGCATCCTGTGCAACAAAATTTTTTTGCACACTTCTGGCGCGCTTCCCGAAAAGCCATTACATTGAGCGTGCGATGAGATTACCACCGACTCAATCGTGGTAACGACCGCGCACTTGTTCGCCGTCACCTAAGATGAGCATCCGTGCAACAAAATTTTTTTGCACACTTCTAGTGCGCTTCCGAAGGCCGTGCAACGAACGTGTGACAAGATTACCATCGACCGAATCGTGGTAACGACCACGCACTTGTTCCACGTCACCTAAGATGAGCATCCGGTGCAACAAAATTTTTTTGCACACTTCTAGTGCGCTTGCCGAAAAGCCGTGCATCGAGCGTGTGACAAGATTACTACTGACTCAATCGTGGTAACGACCCGCGCGACTTGTTCGCCGTCACCTAAGATGACCATCCGTGCAAAAAAAAATTTTTGCACACTTCTAGTGCGCTTCCCGAAGGCCGTGCAATGAGCGTGTGACAAGATTACCAGCGACCGAATCGTGGTAACGACCCCGCGCACTTGTTCCACGTCACCTAAGATGAGCATCCGGTGCAACAAAATTTTTTTGCACACTTTCGGTGCGCTTCTCGAAAGCCGTGCATCGAGCGTGTGACAAGATTACTACTGACTCCAATCGTGGTAACGACCGCGCACTTGTTCCACGTCACCTAAGACGAGCATCCGGTGCAACAAAATTTTTTTGCACACTTCTGGCGCGCTTCCAGAATGCCGTACATCGAACGTGCGATGCGATTACCACTGACTCCAATCGTGGTAACGACCGCGCACTTGTTCCCCGTCACCTAAGATGAGCATCCCGTGCAACAAAATTTTTTTGCACACTTCTAGTGCGCTTCCGGAGGCCGCATACAACGAGCGTGTGATAAGATTACCACCGACTTCGAATCGTGGTAACGACCGCGCGACTTGTTCCACGTCACCTAAGATGAGCATCCAGTGCAACAAAATTTTTTTGCACACTTCTAGTGCGCTTGCCGAAAGCCGTGCATCGAACGTGTGACAAGATTACTACTGCCTCCAATCGTGGTAACGACCGCGCACTTGTTCCACGCCACCTAAGACGAGCATCCGGTGCAACAAAATTTTTTTGCACACTTCTAGTGCGCTTCCCGAAAGCCGTGCATCGAAGGTGTGACGAGATTACCACTGACTCTAATTGTGGTAACGACCCGGCGCACTTGTTCCCGTCACCTAAGATGAGCATCCGGTGCAACAAAATTTTTTTGCACACTTCAGTGCGCTTCGAAAGCCGTGCATCGAGCGTGTGACAAGATTACTACTGACTCCAATCATGGTAACGACCGCGACTTGTTCCACGTCACCTAAGGCGAGCATCCGGTGCAACAAAAATTTTTGCACACTTTCGGGCGCGCTTCCCGAAAGCCGTACATCGAGCGTGCGATGAGATTACCACCGACTCAATCGTGGTAACGACCGCACACTTGTTCCCCGGTCACCTAAGATGAGCATCCCGTGCAACAAAATTTTTTTGCACACTTCTAGTGCGCTTCCCGAAAGCCGTGCAATGAACGTGTGACAAGATTACCACCGACTCGAATCGTGGTAACGACCGCGCACTTGTTCCACGTCACCTAAGATGAGCATTCGGTGCAACAAAATTTTTTGCACACTTCTAGTGCGCTTGCCGAAAGCCGTGCATCGAGCGTGTGACAAGATTACAACCGACTCAATCGTGGTAATGACCGCGCACTTGTTCTATGCCACCTAAGATGAGCATCCGGTGCAACAAAATTTTTTGCACACTTCTAGTGCGCTTCCCGAAAGCCGTGCATCGAAGGTGTGACGAGATTACCACGACTCTAATTGTGGTAACGACCGCGCACTTGTTCCACGTCACCTAAGATGAGCATCCGGTGCAACAAAATTTTTTTGCACACTTCTGGTGCGCTTCCGAAAGCCGTGCATCGAGCGTGTGACGAGATTACCACTGACTCTAATTGTGGTAACGACCGCACTTGCACACTTTTTGGCGCGCTTCCCGAAAGCTGTACATCGAACGTGCGATGAGATTACCACTAACTTCAATCGTGGTAACAACCGCGCACTTGTTCCATGTCACCTAAGATAAGCATCCGGTGCAACAAAATTTTTTTTGCACACTTCTGGTGCGCTTCCGAAAGCCGTGCATCGAGCGATGAGGAGATTACCACCGACTCAATCGTAGTAACGACCGCGAACTTGTTCCACGTCACCTAAGATGAGCATCGGGTGCAACATAAATTTTTGCACACTTCGGTGTGCTTCGAATGCCGGGCATCGAACGAGCGTCGAGATTACCATTTTCTCCAATCGTGGTAACGACCGCGCACTTGTTCCACGTCACCTAAGATGAGCATCCGGTGCAACAAAATTTTTTTGCACACTTCTGGTGCGCTTCCCGAAAGCCGTGCATCGAAACGTGTGACGAGATTACCACCGACTCTAATTGTGGTAACGACCGCGCACTTGTTCCACATCACCTAAAATGAGCATCCAGTGCAACAAAATTTTTTTGCACAGTTCTGGTGCACTTCCCGGAAGCCGTGCATCAAACGTGTGACGAGATTACCACTGACTCTAATTGTGGTAACGACCGCGCACTTGTTCCACGTCACCTAAGATGAGCATCCGGTGCAACAAAAATTTTTTGCACACTTCTGGCGGCGCTTCGAAAGCCGTACATCTAACGTGCGATGAGATTACCGCGACTCCAATCGTGGTAACGACCGGCGCACTTGTTCCCCGTCACCTAAGATGAGCATCCCGTGCAACAAAATTTTTTGCACACTTCTAGTGCGCTTCCCGAAGGCCGTGCAGCGAACGTGTGACAAGACTACCACCGACTCGAATCGTGGTAACGACCGCGCACTTTTTCCACGTCACCTAAGATGAGCATCCGGTGCAACAAAATTTTTTTTGCACACTTCTATTGCGCTTGCCGAAAGCCGTGCATCGAAGCGTGTGTCAAGATTACTACCGACTCCAATCGTGGTAACGACCGCGCACTTGTTCCACGTCACCTAAGGCGAGCATCCGGTGCAACAAAAATTTTTGCACACTTACGGGGGCGCTTCGAAAGCCGTACATCGAGCGTGCGATGAGATTACCACCGACTCCAATCGTGGTAACGACCGGCGCACTTGTTCCCCGTCACCTAAGATGAGCATCCGTGCAACAAAATTTTTTGCACACTTCTAGTGCGCTTCCGAAGGCCGTGCAACGAACGTGTGACAAGATTACCACTGACTCGAATCGTGGTAACGACCGCGCACTTGTTCCACGTCACCTAAGATGAGCATCCGGTGCAACAAAATTTTTTTGCACACTTCTAGTGCGCTTGCCGAAAGCCGTGCATCGAACGTGTGACAAGATTACTACCGACTCAATCGTGGTAACGACCGCGCACTTGTTCCACGTCACCTAAGACGAGCATCCGGTGCAACAAAATTTTTTTGCGCGCTTTCGGTGCGCTTCCGAAAAGCCGTGCATCGAGCGTGTGACGAGATTACCGCGACTCTAATTGTGGTAACGTCCGGCGCACTTGTTCCACGTCACCTAAGATGAGCATCCGGTGCAACAAAATTTTTTGCACACTTCTGGTGCGCTTCTCGAAAGCCGTGCATCGAGCGTGTGACAAGATTACTACCGACTCCAATCGTGGTAATGACCGCGCACTTGTTCCACGCCACCTAAGATGAGCATCCGATGCAACAAAATTTTTTTTTGCACACTTCTAGTGCGCTTCCGAAAGCCGTGCATCGAGCGTGTGACGAGATTACCACCGACTCTAATTGTGGTAACGACCGGCGCACTTGTTCCACGTCACCTAAGATGAGCATCCGGTACAACAAAATTTTTTTGCACACTTCTGGTGCGCTTCTCGAAAAGCCGTGCATCGAGCGTGTGGCAAGATTACTACTGACTCAATCGTGGTAACGACCGCGCACTTGTTCCACGTAACCTAAGACGAGCATCCGGTGCAACAAAAATTTTTGCACACTTCGGCGCGGCGCTTCCCGAAAGCCGTACATCGAGCGTGCGATGAGATTACCACCGACTCAATCGTGGTAACGACCTCGCACTTGTTCCCCGTCACCTAAGATGAGCATCCTGTGCAACAAATTTTTTTGCACACTTCTAGTGCGCTTCCCGAAAGCCGTGCAACGAACGTGTGACAAGATTACCACTGACTCGAATCGGGGTAACGACCGCGCACTTGTTCCACGTCACCTAAGATGAGCATCCGGTGCAACAAAATTTTTTTGCACACTTCTGGTGCGCTTCTCGAAAGCCGTGCATCGAACGTGTGATAAGATTTACTCGACTCCAGTCGTGGTAACGACCCAGCGCACTTGTTCCACGTCACATAAGACGAGCATCCGGTGCAACAAAATTTTTTGCACACTTACGGCGCTTCGAAAAGCCGTACATCGAAGCGTGCGATGAGATTACCACTGACTCCAATCGTGGTAACGACCGCGCACTTGTTCGCCGTCACCTAAGATGAGCATCCCGCGCAACAAAATTTTTTTGCACACTTCTAGTGCGCTTCCCGAAGGCCGTGCAACGAAGCGTGTGACAAGATTACCACTGACCCGAATCGTGGTAACGACCACACACTTGTTCCACGTCACCTAAGATGAGCATCCGGTGCAACAAAATTTTTTGCACACTTCTAGTGCGCTTGCCGAAAGCCGTGCATCGAACGTGTGACAAGATTACTACTGACTCAATCGTGGTAACGACCCGGCGCACTTGTTCCACGTCACCTAAGACGAGCATCCGGTGCAACAAAAATTTTTTTGCGCACTTCTGCGGCGCTTCGAAAGGCGTGCATCGAAGCGTGTGACAAGATTACTACTACCGACTCCAATCGTGGTAACGACCGCGCACTTGTTCCACGTCCACGTAAGGCGAGCATCCGGTGCAACAAAATTTTTTGCACACTTCGGCGCGCGCTTCCCGAAAAGCCGTACAACGAGCGTGCGATGAGATTACCACCGACTCCAATCGTGGTAACGACAGCGCACTTGTTCCCCGTCACCTAAGATGAGCATCCGTGCAACAAAATTTTTTGCACACTTGTAGTGCGCCCGAAAGCCGTGCAACGAGCGTATGACAAGATTACCACCGACTCGAATCGTGGTAACGACCGCGCACTTGTTGCACGTCACCTAAGATGAGCATCCGGTGCAACAAAATTTTTTGCACACTTCTGGTGCGCTTCTCGAAAGCCGTGCATCGAGCGTGTGACAAGATTACTACCGACTCAATCGTGGTAACGACCGGCGCACTTGTTCCACGTCACCTAAGCCGAGCATCCGGTGCAACAAAATTTTTTGCACACTTCGGCGGCGCTTCGAATGCCGTACATCGAGCGTGCGATCGCGATTACCACCGACTCCAATCGTGGTAACGACCGCGCACTTGTTCCCCGTCACCTAAGATGAGCATCCCGTGCAACAAAATTTTTTTGCACACTTCTGGTGCGCTTCTCGAAAGCCGTGCATCGAACGTGTGACAAGATTACTATCGACTCAATCGTGGTAACGACCGCGCACTTGTTCCACGTCACCTAAGACGAGCATCCGGTGCAACAAAAATTTTTTGCACACTTACGGTGCGCTTCACGAAAAAGCCGTGCATCGAGCGTGTGACAAGATTACTACCGACTCCAATCGTGGTAACGACCAGCGCACTTGTTCCACGTCACCTAAGACGAGCATCCGGTGCAACAAAAATTTTTTGCACACTTCTGGCGGCGCTTCCCGAAAAGCCGTACATCGAACGCGTGCGATGAGATTACCACCGACTCAATCGTGGTAACGACCGCACACTTGTTCCCGGTCACCTAAGATGAGCATCCCGTGCCACAAAATTTTTTTGCACACTTCTAGTGCGCTTCCCGAAAGCCGTGCAATGAACGTGTGATAAGATTACCACTGACTCGAATCGTGGTAACGACCGCGCACTTGTTCCACGTCACCTAAGATGAGCATTCGGTGCAACAAAATTTTTTTGCACACTTCTAGTGCGCTTGCCGAAAGCCGTGCATCGAACGTGTGACAAGATTACAACTGACTCCAATCGTGGTAATGACCGCGCACTTGTTCTACGCCACCTAAGATGAGCATCCGGTGCAACAAAATTTTTTTGCACACTTCTAGTGCGCTTCCCGAAAGCCGTGCATCGAACGTGTGACGAGATTACCACGGACTCTAATTGTGGTAACGACCGCGCACTTGTTCCACGTCACCTAAGATGAGCATCCGGTGCAACAAAATTTTTTTGCACACTTCTGGTGCGCTTCCCGAAAGCCGTGCATCGAACGTGTGACGAGTTTACCACTGACTCTAATTGTGGTAACGACCGCGCACTTGTTCCACGTCACCTAAGATGAGCATCCGGTGCAACAAAAATTTTTTGCACACTTCTGGCGCGCTTCCCGAAAGCTGTACATCGAACGTGCGATGAGATTACCACTAACATCAATCGTGGTAACAACCGCGCACTTGTTCCATGTCACCTAAGATAAGCATCCGGTGCAACAAAATTTTTTTTGCACACTTCTGGTGCGCTTCCCGAAAGCCGTGCATCGAACGTGCGAGGAGATTACCACTGACTCCAATCGTGGTAACGACCGCGAACTTGTTCCACGTCACCTAAGATGAGCATCGGGTGCAACATAAATTTTTTGCACACTTCTGGTGTGCTTCCCGAATGCCGTGCATCGAACGAGCGTCGAGATTACCATTTTCTCCAATCGTGGTAACGACCGCGCACTTGTTCCACGTCACCTAAGATGAGCATCCGGTGCAACAAAATTTTTTTGCACACTTCTGGTGCTCTTCCCGAAAGCCGTGCATCGAACGTGTGACGAGATTACCACCGACTCTAACTGTGGTAACGACCGCGCACTTGTTCCCCATCACCTAAAATGAGCATCCAGTGCAACAAAATTTTTTTGCACAGTTCTCGTGCACTTCCGGAAGCCGTGCATCAAACGTGTGACGAGATTACCACCGACTCTAATTGTGGTAACGACCGCAAGACTTGTTCCACATCACCTAAGATGAGCATCCGTGCAACAAAAAATTTTTGCACACTTCCGGGCGCGCTTCCCGAAAAGCCGTACATCTAACGTGCGATGAGATTACCACTGACTCCAATCGTGGTAACGACCGCGCACTTGTTCCCCGTCACCTAAGATGAGCATCCCGTGCAACAAAATTTTTTTGCACACTTCTAGTGCACTTCCCGAAGGCCGTGCAATGAGCGTGTGACAAGACTACCACCGACTCGAATCGTGGTAACGACCGCAAGACTTGTTCCACGTCACCTAAGATGAGCATCCGTGCAACAAAATTTTTTGCACACTTCTAGTGCGCTTGCCGAAAGCCGTGCATCGAACGTGTGACAAGATTACTACTGACTCCAATCGTGGTAACGACCGCGCACTTGTTCCACGTCACCTAAGACGAGCATCTGGTGCAACAAAAATTTTTTGCACACTTCGAGCGCTTTCGAAAAGCCGTACATCGAACGTGCGATGAGATTACCACCGACTCCAATCGTGGTAACGACGGCGCACTTGTTCCCCCGTCACCTAAGATGAGCATCCCGTGCAACAAAATTTTTTGCACACTTCTAGTGCGCTTCCGAAGGCCGCAACGAACGTGTGACAAGATTACCACCGACTCGAATCGTGGTAACGACCCAAGCACTTGTTCCACGTCACCCGAGATGAGCATCCGGTGCAACAAAAATTTTTTGCACACTTCTAGTGCGCTTGCCGAAAGCCGTGCATCGAACATGTGACAAGATTACTACCGACTCAATCGTGGTAACGACCGGCGCACTTGTTCCACGTCACCTAAGACGAGCATCCGGTGCAACAAAATTTTTTGCGCACTTCTGGTGCGCTCCCGAAAAAGCCGTGCATCGAACGTGTGACGAGATTACCACCGACTCTAATTGTGGTAACGACCCGCGCACTTGTTCCACGTCACCTAAGATGAGCATCCGGTGCAACAAAATTTTTTGCACACTTTGGTGCGCTTCTCGAAAGCCGTGCATCGAACGTGTGACAAGATTACTACCGACTCCAATCGTGGTAATGACCGCGCACTTGTTCCACGCCACCTAAGATGAGCATCCGGTGCAACAAAATTTTTTGCACACTTCTAGTGCGCTTCCCGAAAGCCGTGCATCGAACGTGTGACGAGATTACCACCGACTCTAATTGTGGTAACGACCCGCGCACTTGTTCCACGTCACCTAAGATGAGCATCCGGTACAACAAAATTTTTTGCACACTTCTGGTGCGCTTCGAAAGCCGTGCATCGAACGTGTGACAAGATTACTACTGACTCAATCGTGGTAACGACCGGCGCACTTGTTCCACGTAACCTAAGACGAGCATCCGGTGCAACAAAAAATTTTTGCACACGGCGGCGCGCGCTTCCCGAAAGCCGTACATCGAGCGTGCGATGAGATTACCACTCGACTCAATCGTGGTAACGACCGCGCACTTGTTCCCCGTCACCTAAGATGAGCATCCTGTGCAACAAAATTTTTTTGCACACTTCTAGTGCGCTTCCCGAAAGCCGTGCAACGAACGTGTGACAAGATTACCACTGACTCGAATCGTGGTAACGACCGCGCACTTGTTCCACGTCACCTAAGATGAGCATCCGGTGCAACAAAATTTTTTTGCACACTTCTGGTGCGCTTCTCGAAAGCCGTGCATCGAACGTGTGATAAGATTACTACTGACTCCAATCGTGGTAACGACCGCGCACTTGTTCCACGTCACCTAAGACGAGCATCCGGTGCAACAAAATTTTTTTGCACACTTCTGGCGCGCTTCCCGAAAGCCGTACATCGAACGTGCGATGAGATTACCACTGACTCCAATCGTGGTAACGACCGCGCACTTGTTCGCCGTCACCTAAGATGAGCATCCCGTGCAACAAAATTTTTTTGCACACTTCTAGTGCGCTTCCCGAAGGCCGTGCAACGAACGTGTGACAAGATTACCACTGACCCGAATCGTGGTAACGACCACGCACTTGTTCCACGTCACCTAAGATGAGCATCCGGTGCAACAAAATTTTTTTGCACACTTCTGGTGCGCTTCTCGAAAGCCGTGCATCGAACGTGTGATAAGATTACTACCGACTCCAATCGTGGTAACGACACAAGACTTGTTCCACGTCACCTAAGATGAGCATCCGGTGCAACAAAATTTTTTGCACACTTCTGGTGCGCTTCTCGAAAGCCGTGCATCGAACGTGTGATAAGATTACTACTGACTCCAATCGTGGTAACGACCGCGCACTTGTTCCACGTCACCTAAGATGAGCATCCGGTGCAACAAAATTTTTTTGCACACTTCTAGTGCGCTTGCCGAAAGCCGTGCATCGAACGTGTGACAAGATTACTACTGACTCCAATCGTGGTAACGACCGGCGCACTTGTTCCACGTCACCTAAGACGAGCATCGGTGCAACAAAAATTTTTGCACACTTCTGGAGCGCTTCCCCGAAAGCCGTACATCGAACGGTGGCGATGAGATTACCACCGACTCCAATCGTGGTAACGACCGCGCACTTGTTCCCCGTCACCTAAGATGAGCATCCCGTGCAACAAAATTTTTTTGCACACTTCTAGTGCGCTTCCGAAGGCCGTGCAACGAACGTGTGACAAGATTACCACTGACTCGAATCGTGGTAACGACCCGGCGACTTGTTCCACGTCACCGAGATGAGCATCCGGTGCAACAAAATTTTTTTTGCACACTTCTAGTGCGCTTGCCGAAAAGCCGTGCATCGAACATGTGACAAGATTACTACCGACTCCAATCGTGGTAACGACACAAGACTTGTTCCACGTCACCTAAGACGAGCATCCGGTGCAACAAAATTTTTTGCGCACTTCGGTGCGCTTCCCGAAAGCCGTGCATCGAACGTGTGACGAGATTACCACCGACTCTAATTGTGGTAACGACCGCGCACTTGTTCCACGTCACCTAAGATGAGCATCCGGTGCAACAAAATTTTTTTGCACACTTCGTGCGCTTCTCGAAAAGCCGTGCATCGAGCGTGTGACAAGATTACTATCGACTCCAATCGTGGTAATGACCGCGCACTTGTTCCACGCCACCTAAGATGAGCATCCGGTGCAACAAAATTTTTTTGCACACTTCTAGTGCGCTTCCCGAAAGCCGTGCATCGAACGTGTGACGAGATTACCACTGACTCTAATTGTGGTAACGACCGCGCACTTGTTCCACGTCACCTAAGATGAGCATCCGGTACAACAAAATTTTTTTGCACACTTCTGGTGCGCTTCTCGAAAGCCGTGCATCGAACGTGTGACAAGATTACTACTGACTCCAATCGTGGTAACGACCGCGCACTTGTTCCACGTAACCTAAGACGAGCATCCGGTGCAACAAAAATTTTTTGCACACTTCTGGCGCGCTTCCCGAAAGCCGTACATCGAACGTGCGATGAGATTACCACTGACTCCAATCGTGGTAACGACCGCGCACTTGTTCCCCGTCACCTAAGATGAGCATCCTGTGCAACAAAATTTTTTTGCACACTTCTAGTGCGCTTCCCGAAAGCCGTGCAACGAACGTGTGACAAGATTACCACCGACTTTCGAATCGTGGTAACGACCGCGCGCACTTGTTCCACGTCACCTAAGATGAGCATCCGGTGCAACAAAATTTTTGCACACTTCTGGTGCGCTTCTCGAAAGCCGTGCATCGAACGTGTGACAAGATTACTACTGACTCCAATCGTGGTAACGACCGCGCACTTGTTCCACGTCACCTAAGACGAGCATCCGGTGCAACAAAATTTTTTGCACACTTACGGCGCGCGCTTCCCGAAAGCCGTACATCGAACGTGCGATGAGATTACCACTGACTCCAATCGTGGTAACGACCGCGCACTTGTTCGCCGTCACCTAAGATGAGCATCCCGTGCAACAAAATTTTTTTTGCACACTTCTAGTGCGCTTCCCGAAGGCCGTTAAAACGAACGTGTGACAAGATTACCATCGACCCGAATCGTGGTAACGACCACGCACTTGTTCCACGTCACCTAAGATGGGCATCGGTGCAACAAAATTTTTTTGCACACTTCTGGTGCGCTTTCGAAAGCCGTGCATCGAAGCGTGTGATAAGATTACTACCGACTCAATCGTGGTAACGACCCGCGCACTTGTTCCACGTCACCTAAGACGAGCATCTGGTGCAACAAAAATTTTTTGCACACTTCGAGCGCTTCGAAAGCCGTACATCGAGCGTGCGATGAGATTACCACCGACTCCAATCGTGGTAACGACCGCGCACTTGTTCCCCGTCACCTAAGATGAGCATCCCGTGCAACAAAATTTTTTGCACACTTCTAGTGCGCTTCGAAGGCCGTTGCAACGAACGTGTGACAAGATTACCACCGACTCGAATCGTGGTAACGACCGGCGCACTTGTTCCACGTCACCCGAGATGAGCATCCGGTGCAACAAAATTTTTTGCACACTTCTAGTGCGCTTGCCGAAAGCCGTGCATCGAACATGTGACAAGATTACTACCGACTCCAATCGTGGTAACGACCGCGCACTTGTTCCACGTCACCTAAGACGAGCATCGGTGCAACAAAATTTTTGCGCACTTCGGTGCGCTTCGAAAGCCGTGCATCGAGCGTGTGACGAGATTACCACCGACTCTAATTGTGGTAACGACCCGGCGCACTTGTTCCACGTCACCTAAGATGAGCATCCGGTGCAACAAAATTTTTTGCACACTTCTGGTGCGCTTCTCGAAAGCCGTGCATCGAGCGTGTGACAAGATTACTACCGACTCAATCGTGGTAATGACCGGCGCACTTGTTCCACGCCACCTAAGATGAGCATCCGGTGCAACAAAATTTTTTGCACACTTCTAGTGCGCTTCGAAAGCCGTGCATCGAACGTGTGACGAGATTACCACCGACTCTAATTGTGGTAACGACCGCGCACTTGTTCCACGTCACCTAAGATGAGCATCCGGTACAACAAAATTTTTTTGCACACTTCTGGTGCGCTTCTCGAAAGCCGTGCATCGAACGTGTGACAAGATTACTACTGACTCCAATCGTGGTAACGACCGGCGCACTTGTTCCACGTAACCTAAGACGAGCATCCGGTGCAACAAAAATTTTTTGCACACTTCTGGCGCGCTTCCCGAAAGCCGTACATCGAACGTGCGATGAGATTACCACTGACTCCAATCGTGGTAACGACCGCGCACTTGTTCCCCGTCACCTAAGATGAGCATCCTGTGCAACAAATTTTTTTTGCACACTTCTAGTGCGCTTCCCGAAAGCCGTGCAACGAACGTGTGACAAGATTACCACTGACTCGAATCGTGGTAACGACCGCGCACTTGTTCCACGTCACCTAAGATGAGCATCCGGTGCAACAAAATTTTTTTGCACACTTCTGGTGCGCTTCTCGAAAGCCGTGCATCGAACGTGTGATAAGATTACTACTGACTCCAATCGTGGTAACGACCGCGCACTTGTTCCACGTCACCTAAGACGAGCATCCGGTGCAACAAAATTTTTTTGCACACTTCTAGTGCGCTTGCCGAAAGCCGTGCATCGAACGTGTGACAAGATTACTCACGACTCCAATCGTGGTAACGACCACGCACTTGTTCCACGTCACCTAAGACGAGCATCTCGGTGCAACAAAAATTTTTGCACACTTCTGGAGCGCTTCCCGAAAGCCGTACATCGAACGTGCGATGAGATTACCACTGACTCCAATCGTGGTAACGACCGCGCACTTGTTCCCCGTCACCTAAGATGAGCATCCCGTGCAACAAAATTTTTTTGCACACTTCTAGTGCGCTTCCGAAGGCCGTGCAACGAACGTGTGACAAGATTACCACTGACTCGAATCGTGGTAACGACCGCGCACTTGTTCCACGTCACCTGAGATGAGCATCCGGTGCAACAAAATTTTTTTGCACACTTCTAGTGCGCTTGCCGAAAGCCGTGCATCGAACATGTGACAAGATTACTACCGACTCCAATCGTGGTAACGACCGCGCACTTGTTCCACGTCACCTAAGACGAGCATCCGGTGCAACAAAATTTTTTTGCGCACTTCTGGTGCGCTTCCCGAAAGCCGTGCATCGAACGTGTGACGAGATTACCACTGACTCTAATTGTGGTAACGACCGCGCACTTGTTCCACGTCACCTAAGATGAGCATCCGGTGCAACAAAATTTTTTTGCACACTTCTGGTGCGCTTCTCGAAAGCCGTGCATCGAACGTGTGACAAGATTACTACTGACTCCAATCGTGGTAATGACCGCGCACTTGTTCCACGCCACCTAAGATGAGCATCCGGTGCAACAAAATTTTTTTGCACACTTCTAGTGCGCTTCCCGAAAGCCGTGCATCGAACGTGTGACGAGATTACCACTGACTCTAATTGTGGTAACGACCGGCAAGACTTGTTCCACGTCACCTAAGATGAGCATCCGGTACAACAAAATTTTTTGCACACTTCTGGTGCGCTTCTCGAAAGCCGTGCATCGAACGTGTGACAAGATTACTCTGCGACTCCAATCGTGGTAACGACCGGCGCACTTGTTCCACGTAACCTAAGACGAGCATCCGGTGCAACAAAAATTTTTGCACACTACGGCGGGCGCTTTCGAAAGCCGTACATCGAACGCGTGCGATGAGATTACCACCGACTCAATCGTGGTAACGACCGCGCACTTGTTCCCCGTCACCTAAGATGAGCATCCTGTGCAACAAAATTTTTTGCACACTTCTAGTGCGCTTCCCGAAAGCCGTGCAACGGCGTGTGACAAGATTACCACCGACTCGAATCGTGGTAACGACCCGCAAGACTTGTTCCACGTCACCTAAGATGAGCATCCGGTGCAACAAAATTTTTTGCACACACTGGTGCGCTTCGAAAGCCGTGCATCGAGCGTGTGATAAGATTACTACTGACTCCAATCGTGGTAACGACCGCGCAAGACTTGTTCCACGTCACCTAAGACGAGCATCCGGTGCAACAAAATTTTTTTGCACACACGCGCGCTTTCGAAAGCCGTACATCGAGCGTGCGATGAGATTACCACCGACTCCAATCGTGGTAACGACCGGCGCACTTGTTCGCCGTCACCTAAGATGAGCATCCGTGCAACAAAATTTTTTTGCACACTTCTAGTGCGCTTCCCGAAGGCCGTGCAACGAGCGTGTGACAAGATTACCATCGACCCGAATCGTGGTAACGACCACGCACTTGTTCCACGTCACCTAAGATGAGCATCCGGTGCAACAAAATTTTTTGCACACCACGGTGCGCTTCTCGAAAGCCGTGCATCGAAGCGTGTGATAAGATTACTACCGACTCCAATCGTGGTAACGACCGCGCACTTGTTCCACGTCACCTAAGACGAGCATCTGGTGCAACAAAAATTTTTTGCACACTTCTGGAGCGCTTCCCGAAAGCCGTACATCGAACGTGCGATGAGATTACCACTGACTCCAATCGTGGTAACGACCGCGCACTTGTTCCCCGTCACCTAAGATGAGCATCCCGTGCAACAAAATTTTTTTGCACACTCTTGTGCGCTTCCGAAGGCCCGTGCAACGAACGTGTGACAAGATTACCACTGACTCGAATCGTGGTAACGACCGCGCACTTGTTCCACGTCACCTGAGATGAGCATCCGGTGCAACAAAATTTTTTTGCACACTTCTAGTGCGCTTGCCGAAAAGCCGTGCATCGAACATGTGACAAGATTACTACCGACTCCAATCGTGGTAACGACCGCGCACTTGTTCCACGTCACCTAAGACGAGCATCCGGTGCAACAAAATTTTTTTGCGCACTTCTGGTGCGCTTCCCGAAAGCCGTGCATCGAACGTGTGACGAGATTACCACTGACTCTAATTGTGGTAACGACCGCGCACTTGTTCCACGTCACCTAAGATGAGCATCCGGTGCAACAAAATTTTTTTGCACACTTCTGGTGCGCTTCTCGAAAGCCGTGCATCGAACGTGTGACAAGATTACTACTGACTCCAATCGTGGTAATGACCGCGCACTTGTTCCACGCCACCTAAGATGAGCATCGGTGCAACAAAATTTTTTTTGCACACTTCTAGTGCGCTTCCCGAAAGCCGTGCATCGAGCGTGTGACGAGATTACCACCGACTCTAATTGTGGTAACGACCGCGCACTTGTTCCCGTCACCTAAGATGAGCATCCGGTACAACAAAATTTTTTTGCACACTTCTGGTGCGCTTCTCGAAAAGCCGTGCATCGAACGTGTGACAAGATTACTAATCGACTCCAATCGTGGTAACGACCCGCGCACTTGTTCCACGTAACCTAAGACGAGCATCCGGTGCAACAAAAATTTTTTGCACACTTCCGGCGCTGGCTCCCGAAAGCCGTACATCGAGCGTGCGATGAGATTACCACCGACTCCAATCGTGGTAACGACCGCGCACTTGTTCCCCGTCACCTAAGATGAGCATTCTGTGCAACAAAATTTTTTTGCACACTTCTAGTGCGCTTCCCCGAAAAGCCGTGCAACGAACGTGTGACAAGATTACCACCGACTCGAATCGTGGTAACGACCGCAAGACTTGTTCCACGTCACCTAAGATGAGCATCCGGTGCAACAAAATTTTTTTGCACACTTCTGGTGCGCTTCTCGAAAGCCGTGCATCGAACGTGTGATAAGATTACTACTGACTCCAATCGTGGTAACGACCGCGCACTTGTTCCACGTCACCTAAGACGAGCATCCGGTGCAACAAAATTTTTTTGCACACTTCGGGCGGCGCTCCCGAAAGCCGTACATCGAACGTGCGATGAGATTACCACCGACTCCAATCGTGGTAACGACCGCGCACTTGTTGCCGTCACCTAAGATGAGCATCCGTGCAACAAAATTTTTTGCACACTTCTAGTGCGCTTCCGAAGGCCGTTGCAACGAACGTGTGACAAGATTACCAGCGACCCGAATCGTGGTAACGACCACGCACTTGTTCCACGTCACCTAAGATGAGCATCCGGTGCAACAAAATTTTTTGCACACTTCGTGCGCTTCTCGAAAGCCGTGCATCGAACGTGTGATAAGATTACTACCGACTCCAATCGTGGGTAACGACCGCGCACTTGTTCCACGTCACCTAAGACGAGCATCCGGTGCAACAAAATTTTTTGCACACTTCCGCGCCGCTTCCGAAAGCCGTACATCGAACGTATGGCGATGAGATTACCACCGACTCCAATCGTGGTAACGACCGCGCACTTGTTCCCCGTCACCTAAGATGAGCATCCGTGCAACAAAATTTTTTTGCACACTTCTAGTGCGCTTCCCGAAAAGCCGTGCAACGAACGTGTGACAAGATTACCACCGACTCGAATCGTGGTAACGACCGCGCGCACTTGTTCCACGTCACCTAAGATGAGCATCCGGTGCAACAAAATTTTTTGCACACTTCTAGTGCGCTTGCCGAAAAGCCGTGCATCGAACGTGTGACAAGATTACTACCGACTCCAATCGTGGTAACGACCGGCAAGACTTGTTCCACGTCACCTAAGACGAGCATCCGGTGCAACAAAATTTTTTTGCGCACTTCGGTGCGCTTCTCGAAAAAGCCGTGCATCGAACGTGTGACAAGATTACTACCGACTCCAATCGTGGTAACGACCGCGCACTTGTTCCACGCCACGAAGACGCAGCATCCGGTGCAACAAAATTTTTTGCACACTTCCGGGCGCCGCTTCCCTAAAAGCCGCACATCGAACGTGCGGATGAGATTACCACCGACTCCAATCGTGGTAACGACGGCGCACTTGTTCCCCGTCACCTAAGATGAGCATCCGTGCAACAAAATTTTTTGCACACTTGTAGCGCGCCCGAAAGCCGTGCAACGAACGCATATGACAAGATTACCAGCGACTCGAATCGTGGTAACGACCGCACTTGTTCCACGTCACCTAAGATGAGCATCCGGTGCAACAAAATTTTTTGCACACTTCTGGTGCGCTTCGAAAGCCGTGCATCGAACGTGTGACAAGATTACTATCGACTCCAATCGTGGTAACGACCACAAGCACTTGTTCCACGTAACCTAAGACGAGCATCCGGTGCAACAAAAATTTTTGCACACTTAAAGCGCTTCGAAAAGCCGTACATCGAACGTGCGATGAGATTACCACCCGACTCCAATCGTGGTAACGACCGGCGCACTTGTTCCCCGTCACCTAAGATGAGCATCACGTGCAACAAAATTTTTTGCACACTTCTAGTGCGCTTCCCGAAAGCCGCGTAAACGAACGTGTGACAAGATTACCACCGACTCGAATCGTGGTAACGACCACAAGACTTGTTCCACGTCACCTAAGATGAGCATCCGGTGCAACAAAATTTTTTGCACACTTCTCGTGCGCTTCTCGAAAGCCGTGCATCGAACGTGTGATAAGATTACTACCGACTCCAATCGTGGTAACGACCGCAAGCACTTGTTCCACGTCACCTAAGACGAGCATCCGGATTGCAACAAAATTTTTTTGCACACTTCGGGCGCGCTTCGAAAAGCCGCATATCGAACGCATGATGAGATTACCACCGACTCAATCGTGGTAACGACCGCCGCACTTGTTCACCGTCACCTAAGATGAGCATCCCGTGCAACAAAATTTTTTGCACACTTCTAGTGCGCTTCCCGAAGGCCGTTAAACGAACGTGTGACAAGATTACCATCGACCGAATCGTGGTAACGACCACGCACTTGTTCCACGTCACCTAAGATGAGCATCCGGTGCAACAAAATTTTTTGCACACTTCGTGCGCTTCTCGAAAGCCGTGCATCGAACGTGTGATAAGATTACTACCGACTCCAATCGTGGTAACGACCGCAAGACTTGTTCCACGTCACCTAAGACGAGCATCCGGTGCAACAAAATTTTTTTGCACACTTCGGCGCGCTTCGAAAAGCCGTACATCGAACGTGCGATGAGATTACCACCGACTCCAATCGTGGTAACGACCCGCGCACTTGTTCCCCGTCACCTAAGATGAGCATCGGTGCAACAAAATTTTTTGCACACTTCTAGTGCGCTTCGAAAAGCCGTGCAACGAACGTGTGACAAGATTACCACCGACTCGAATTGTGGTAACGACCGCGCGACTTGTTCCACGTCACCTAAGATGAGCATCCGGTCCAACAAAATTTTTTGCACACTTGCGTGCGCTTCTCGAAAGCCGTGCATCGAACGTGTGATAAGATTACTACCGACTCCAATCGTGGTAACGACCGCGCACTTGTTCCACGTCACCTAAGACGAGCATCCGGTGCAACAAAATTTTTTGCACACTTCCGGCGCGCTTCGAAAGCCGCACATCGAACGTGCGATGAGATTACCATCGACTCCAATCGTGGTAACGACCGCGCACTTGTTCGCCGTCACCTAAGATGAGCATCCCGTGCAACAAAATTTTTTGCACACTTCTAGTGCGCTCCCGAAGGCCGCAACGAACGTGTGACAAGATTACCATCGACCAATCGTGGTAACGACCACGCACTTGTTCCACGTCACCTAAGATGAGCATCCGGTGCAACAAAATTTTTTGCACACTTCTAGTTCGCTTGCCGAAAGCCGTGCATCGAACGTGTGACAAGATTACTACCGACTCCAATCGTGGTAACGACCGCGCACTTGTTCCACGTCACCTAAGACGAGCATCCGGTGCAACAAAATTTTTTGCGCGCGCCTCGTGCGCTTCGAAAGCCGTGCATCGAACGTGTGACAAGATTACTATCGACTCCAATCGTGGTAACGACCACAAGACTTGTTCCACGCCACGCAAGACGAGCATCCGTGCAACAAAATTTTTTTGCACACTTCCGGCGCGCTTTAAAAGCCGCACATCGAACGCTGGCGATGAGATTACCACCGACTCCAATCGTGGTAACGACAAGCACTTGTTCCCCCCGTCACCTAAGATGAGCATCCCGTGCAACAAAATTTTTTTGCACACTTGTAGTGCGCTTCCCGAAAGCCGTGCAACGAACGTATGACAAGATTACCACCGACTCGAATCGTGGTAACGACCGCGCACTTGTTCCACGTCACCTAAGATGAGCATCCGGTGCAACAAAATTTTTTGCACACTTCGTGCGCTTCTCGAAAGCCGTGCATCGAACGTGTGACAAGATTACTACGACTCCAATCGTGGTAACGACCACGCACTTGTTCCACGTCACCTAAGCCGAGCATCCGGTGCAACAAAAAATTTTTGCACACTTCGGGCGCGCTTCGAATGCCGCAGACATCGAACGTGCGATGCGATTACCACTCGACTCCAATCGTGGTAACGACCCGCGCACTTGTTCCCCGTCACCTAAGATGAGCATCCGTGCAACATTTTTTTTTTGCACACTTTCGAGTGTGCTTCCCGAGGCCGCATAAACGAACGTGTGACAAGATTACCACCGACTCGAATCGTGGTAACGACCACAAGACTTGTTCCAAAGGCGCTTGCCGAAAGCCGTGCATCGAACGTGTGACAAGATTACTACCGACTCAATCGTGGTAACGACCGCAAGCGCACTTGTTCCACGCCACCTAAGATGAGCATCCGGTGCAACAAAATTTTTTTGCGCACTTCTGGTGCGCTTCGAAAGCCATGCATCGAACGTGTGACGAGATTACCACCGACTCTAATTGTGGTAACGACCGCAAGACATGTTCCACGTCACCTAAGATGAGCATCCGTGCAACAAAATTTTTTTTGCACACTTCGGTGCACTTCCCGTAAGCCGTGCATCGAAGCGTGTGACGAGATTACCACTAATTCTAATTGTGGTAACGACCACAAGACTTGTTCCACGTCACCTAAGATGAGCATCCGGTGCAACAAAATTTTTTTTTGCACACTCGTGCGCTTCTCGAAAGCCGTGCATCGAACGTGTGATAAGATTACTACCGACTCCAATCGTGGTAACGACCGCAAGCACTTGTTCCACGTCACCTAAGACGAGCATCCGGTGCAACAAAATTTTTTGCACACTTCTGGCGCGCTTCCCGAAAGCCGCACATCGAACGCGTGCGGCGAGATTACCACCGACTCCAATCGTGGTAACGACCGCGCACTTGTTCCCCGTCACCTAAGATGAGCATCCGGTGCAACAAAATTTTTTGCACACTTCTAGTGCGCTTCCCGAAAGCCGCAACGAACGTGTGACAAGATTACCATCGACTCGAATCGTGGTAACGACCGCGCAAGACTTGTTCCACGTCACCTAAGATGAGCATCCGGTCCAACAAAATTTTTTGCACACTTCGTGCGCGCTCGAAAGCCGTGCATCGAACGTGTGATTAGATTACTACCGACTCCAATCGTGGTAACGACCGCGCACTTGTTCCACGTCACCTAAGACGAGCATCCGGTGCAACAAAATTTTTTTGCACACTTCGGGCGCGCCTTCGAAAGCCGCACATCGAACGTGCGATGAGATTACCACCGACTCCAATCGTGGTAACGACCACGCACTTGTTCGGCCGTCACCTAAGATGAGCATCCCGTGCAACAAAATTTTTTTGCACACTTCTAGTGCGCTTCCCGAAGGCCGTGCAACGAACGTGTGACAAGATTACCACTGACCCGAATCGTGGTAACGACCACGCACTTGTTCCACGTCACCTAAGATGAGCATCCGGTGCAACAAAATTTTTTTGCACACTTCTAGTGCGCTTGCCGAAAGCCGTGCATCGAACGTGTGACAAGATTACTACTGACTCCAATCGTGGTAACGACCGCAAGACTTGTTCCACGTCACCTAAGACGAGCATCCGTGCAACAAAATTTTTTTGCGCTTCTGGTGCGCTTTCGAAAGCCGTGCATCGAACGTGTGACAAGATTACTACTGACTCCAATCGTGGTAACGACGCCAAGCACTTGTTCCACGCCACGTAAGACGAGCATCCGTGCAACAAAATTTTTTGCACACTTCGGGCGCCGCTTCCCGAAAGCCGTACATCGAACGCGCGATGAGATTACCACCGACTCCAATCGTGGGTAACGACAAAGCGACTTGTTCCCCGTCACCTAAGATGAGCATCCCGTGCAACAAAATTTTTTGCACACTTGTAGTGCGCTTCCCGAAAAGCCGTGCAACTAACGTATGACAAGATTACCACCGACTCGAATCGTGGTAACGACCGCGCACTTGTTCCACGTCACCTAAGATGAGCATCCGGTGCAACAAAATTTTTTTGCACACTTCTGGTGCGCTTCTCGAAAGCCGTGCATCGAACGTGTGACAAGATTACTACTGACTCCAATCGTGGTAACGACCGCGCACTTGTTCCACGTCACCTAAGCCGAGCATCCGGTGCAACAAAAATTTTTTGCACACTTCTGGCGCGCTTCCCGAATGCCGTACATCGAGCGCAGGCGATGCGATTACCACTGACTCCAATCGTGGTAACGACCGCAAGACTTGTTCCCCGTCACCTAAGATGAGCATCCGTGCAACAAAATTTTTTGCACACTTCTAGTGCGCTTCCCGGAGGCCGTATAAACGAACGTGTGACAAGATTACCACCGACTCGAATCGTGGTAACGACCGCCAAGACTTGTTCCAAAGGCGCTTGCGGAAAAGCCGCATCGAACGTGTGACAAGATTACTATACGACTCCAATCGTGGTAACGACCGCGCACTTGTTCCACGCCACCTAAGATGAGCATCCGGTGCAACAAAATTTTTTGCGCACTTCTGGTGCGCCTTAAAAGCCATGCATCGAACGTGTGACGAGATTACCACCGACTCTAATTGTGGTAACGACCGCGCACATGTTCCACGTCACCTAAGATGAGCATCCGGTGCAACAAAATTTTTTTGCACACTTCTGGTGCACTTCCCGTAAGCCGTGCATCGAACGTGTGACGAGATTACCACTAATTCTAATTGTGGTAACGACCGCGCACTTGTTCCACGTCACCTAAGATGAGCATCCGGTGCAACAAATTTTTTTTGCACACTTCTAGTGCGCTTGCCGAAAGCCGTGCATCGAACGTGTGACAAGATTACAACTGACTCCAATCGTGGTAACGACCGCGCACTTGTTCCACGTCACCTAAGACGAGCATCCGGTGCAACAAAAATTTTTTGCACACTTCTGGCGCGGTTCCCAAAAGCCGTACATCGAACGTGCGATGAGATTACCACTGACTCCAATCGTGGTAACGACCGCGCACTTGTTCCCCGTCACCTAAGATGAGCATACCGTGCAACAAAATTTTTTTGCACACTTCTAGTGCGCTTCCCGAAGGCCGTGCAACGAACGTGTGACAAGATTACCACTGACTCGAATCGTGGTAACGACCGCGCACTTGTTCCACGTCACCTAAGATGAGCATCCGGTGCAACAAAATTTTTTTGCACACTTCTAGTGCGCTTTGCCGAAAAAGCCGCATCGAACATGTGACAAGATTACTACTCGACTCCAATCGTGGTAACGACCGGCGCACTTGTTCCACGTCACCTAAGACGAGCATCCGGTGCAACAAAATTTTTTGCGCACTTCGGTGCGCTTCCGAAAAGCCATGCATCGAACGTGTGACGAGATTACCACTGACTCTAATTGTGGTAACGACCGCGCAAGCACTTGTTCCACGTCACCTAAGATGAGCATCCGTGCAACAAAATTTTTTTGCACACTTCGGTGCGCTTCTCGAAAGCCGCATCGAACGTGTGACAAGATTACTACCGACTCCAATCGTGGTAACGACCGCGCACTTGTTCCACGTCACCTAAGACGAGCATCCGGTGCAACAAAAATTTTTCGCACACTTCGGGCGCGCTTCGAAAAGCCGTACATCGAACGCGGCGCGATGAGATTACCACCGACTCCAACCGTGGTAACGACCGCAAGACTTGTTCCCCGGTCACCTAAGATGAGCATCCCGCAAAAAAAAATTTTTGGACACTTCTAGTGCGCTTCCCGAAAGCCGTGCAACGAAACGGTGACAAGATTACCACCGACTCGAATCGTGGTAACGACCACCGCACTTGTTCCACATCACCTAAGATGAGCATTCGGTGCAACAAAATTTTTTTGCACACTTCTAGTGCGCTTGCCAAAAGCCGCATCGAACGGTGACAAGATTACAACCGACTCCAATCGTGGTAATGACCGCAAGACTTGTTCCACGCCACCTAAGATGAGCATCCGGTGCAACAAAATTTTTTGCACACTTCTAGTGCGCTTTCCCGAAAGCCGTGCAACGAACGTGTGACAAGATTACCATCGACTCGAATCGTGGTAACGACCGACCAAGCACTTGTTCCACGTCACCTAAGATGAGCATTCGGTGCAACAAAATTTTTTGCACACTTCTAGTGCGCTTGCCGAAAAGCCGCATCGAACGTGTGACAAGATTACTACCGACTCCAATCGTGGTAACGACGGCGCACTTGTTCCACGTCACCTAAGACGAGCATCCGGTGCAACAAAATTTTTTGCGCACTTCTCGTGCGCTTCTCGAAAGCCATGCATCGAACGTGTGACGAGATTACCACCGACTCTAATTGTGGTAACGACCGCGCAAGCACTTGTTCCACGTCACCTAAGATGAGCATCCGTGCAACAAAATTTTTTGCACACTTCGTGCGCTTCTCGAAAGCCGTGCATCGAACGTGTGACAAGATTACTACCGACTCCAATCGTGGTAACGATCCGCAAGCACTTGTTCCACGTCACCTAAGACGAGCATCCGGTGCAACAAAAAAATTTTTGCACACTTCTCGCGCGCTTCCCCGAGAGAGCCGTACGAGCGTGCGATGAGATTACCACCGACTCCAATCGTGGTAACGACAGCGCACTTGTTCCCCGTCACCTAAGATGAGCATCCGGTGCAACAAAATTTTTTGCACACTTCTAGTGCGCTTGCCGAAAGCCGTGCATCGAACGTGTGACAAGATTACTACTGACTCAATCGTGGTAACGACCACAAGACTTGTTCCACGTCACGTAAGACGAGCATCCGGTGCAACAAAATTTTTTTGCACACTTCTGGCGCGCTTCCCGAAAGCCGTACATCGAACGTGCGATGAGATTACCACTGACTCCAATCGTGGCAACGACAGCGCACTTGTTCCCCGTCACCTAAGATGAGCATCCCGTGCAACAAAATTTTTTTGCACACTTGTAGTGCGCTTCGAAAGCCGTGCAACGAACGTTATGACAAGATTACCACCGACTCGAATCGTGGTAACGACCGCGCACTTGTTCCACGTCACCTAAGATGAGCATCCGTGCAACAAAATTTTTTGCACACTTCTCGTGCGCTTCGAAAAGCCGTGCATCGAACGTGTGACAAGATTACTACCGACTCCAATCGTGGTAACGACCGCGCACTTGTTCCACGTCACCTAAGCCGAGCATCCGGTGCAGCAAAAATTTTTTGCACACTTCTGGCGCGCTTCCCGAATGCCGCACATCGAACGTGCGATGCGATTACCACCGACTCCAATCGTGGTAACGACCACAAGACTTGTTCCCCCGTCACCTAAGATGAGCATCCCGTGCAACAAAATTTTTTGCACACTTCTAGTGCGCTTCCGGAGGCCACAACGAACGTGTGACAAGATTACCACCGACTCGAATCGTGGTAACGACCGCGCACTTGTTCCACGTCACCTAAGATGAGCATCCAGTGCAACAAAATTTTTTTGCACACTTCTAGTGCGCTTGCCGAAAGCCGTGCATCGAACGTGTGACAAGATTACTACTGACTCCAATCGTGGTAACGACCGCGCACTTGTTCCACGTCACCTAAGACGAGCATCCGGTGCAACAAAATTTTTTTGCGCACTTCTGGTGCGCTTCCCGAAAGCCATGCATCGAACGTGTGACGAGATTACCACTGACTCTAATTGTGGTAACGACCGCGCACGTGTTCCACGTCACCTAAGATGAGCATCCGGTGCAACAAAATTTTTTTGCACACTTCTGGTGCGCTTCTCGAAAGCCGTGCATCGAACGTGTGACAAGATTACTACTGACTCCAATCGTGGTAACGACCGCGCACTTGTTCCACGTCACCTAAGACGAGCATCCGGTGCAACAAAAATTTTTTGCACACTTCTGGCGCGCTTCCCGAAAGCCGTACATCGAACGTGCGATGAGATTACCACTGACTCCAATCGTGGTAACGACCGCGCACTTGTTCCCGGTCACCTAAGATGAGCATCCCGTGCAAAAAAAATTTTTTGGACACTTCTAGTGCGCTTCCCGAAAGCCGTGCAACGAACGTGTGACAAGATTACCACTGACTCGAATCGTGGTAACGACCGCGCACTTGTTCCACATCACCTAAGATGAGCATTCGGTGCAACAAAATTTTTTTGCACACTTCTAGTGCGCTTGCCGAAAGCCGTGCATCGAACGTGTGACAAGATTACAACTGACTCCAATCGTGGTAATGACCGCGCACTTGTTCCACGCCACCTAAGATGAGCATCCGGTGCAACAAAATTTTTTTGCACACTTCTAGTGCGCTTCCCGAAAGCCGTGCAACGAACGTGTGACAAGATTACCACTGACTCGAATCGTGGTAACGACCGCGCACTTGTTCCACGTCACCTAAGATGAGCATTCGGTGCAACAAAATTTTTTTGCACACTTCTAGTGCGCTTGCCCGAAAAGCCGTGCATCGAACGCGTGTGACAAGATTACTACCGACTCCAATCGTGGTAACGACCGCAAGACTTGTTCCACGTCACCTAAGACGAGCATCCGGTGCAACAAAATTTTTTTGCGCACTTCTGGTGCGCTTCCCGAAAGCCATGCATCGAACGTGTGTCGAGATTACCACTGACTCTAATTGTGGTAACGACCGCGCACTTGTTCCACGTCACCTAAGACGAGCATCCGGTGCAACAAAATTTTTTTGCGCACTTCTGGTGCGCTTCTCGAAAGCCGTGCATCGAACGTGTGACAAGATTACTACTGACTCCAATCGTGGTAACGACCGGCAAGCACTTGTTCCACGTCACCTAAGACGAGCATCCGTGCAACAAAATTTTTGCACACTTCGGTGTGCTTCCTGAAAGTTGCATCGAACGTGTGACGAGATTACCACCGACTCTAATTGTGGTAACGACCGGCGCACTTGTTCCACGTCACCTAAGATGAGCATCCGGTGCAACAAAATTTTTTGCACACTTCTGGTGTGCTCCCCCGAAAGCCGTGCATCGAACGTGCGAGGAGATTACCACCGACTCGAATCGTGATAACGATCGCGCAATTGTTCCACATCACCTAAGATGAGCATCCGGTGCAACAAAATTTTTTGCACACTTCTAGTGCACTTGCCGAAAGCCGTGCATCGAACGTGTGACAAGATTACTACCGACTCCAATCGTGGTAACGACCGCGCACTTGTTCCACGTCACCTAAGATGAGCATCCGGTGCAACAAAAATTTTTTGGACACTTCGGTGCACTTCCCGAAAAGCCGTGCATCGAACGTGTGACGAGATTACCACCGACTCTAATTGTGGTAACGACCGCACAAGCACTTGTTCCACGTCACCTATGATGAGCATCGGTGCAACAAAATTTTTTTGCACACTTCTAGTGCGCTGGGCGAAAGCCTTGCATCGAGCGTGTGACAAGATTACTACCGACTCCAATCGTGGTAACGACCGGCGCACTTGTTCCACGTCACCTAAGATGAGCATCCGTGCAACAAAATTTTTTGCACACTTTGGTGCGCTTCCCGAAAGCCGTGCATCGAACGTGCGAGGAGATTACCACGACTCGAATCGTGGTAACGACCGCGCACTTGTTCCACATCACCTAAGATGAGCATGCGGTGCAACAAAATTTTTTGCACACTTCCGTGCGCTTCCCGAAAGCAAAGTGCATCGAGCGTCGCGAGGTGATTACCACCGACTCGAATCGTGATAACGACCGCCAAGAATTGTTCCACATCACCTAAGATGAGCATCCGGTGCAACAAAATTTTTTGCGCACTTCTAGTGCACTTGCCGAAAAGCCGGCATCGAACGTGTGACAAGATTACTACCGACTCCAATCGTGGTAACGACCACAAGACTTGTTCCACGTCACCTAAGATGAGCATCCGGTGCAACAAAATTTTCTTGGACACTTCTCGTGCGCTTCCCGAAAAGTCGTGCATCGAGCGTGTGACGGATTACCACCGACTCTAATTGTGGTAACGGCCGCGCACTTGTTCCACGTCACCTAAGATGAGCATCCGGTGCAACAAAATTTTTTTGCACACTTCTGGTGCGCTTCCCGAAAGCTGTGCATCGAACGTGTGACGGATTACCACTGACTCTAATTGTGGTAACGACCGCGCACTTGTTCCACGTCACCTAAGATGAGCATCCGGTGCAACAAAAATTTTTTGCACACTTCTGGTGCGCTTCCCGAAAGCCGTGCATCGAACGTGCGAGGAGATTACCACTGACTCGAATCGTGGTAACGACCGCGCACACTTGTTCCACATCACCTAAGATGAGCATGCGGTGCAACAAAATTTTTTTGCACACTTCTGGTGCGCTTCCCGAAAAGAGTGCATCGAACGAGCGATGCGAGGAGATTACCACCGACTCGAATCGTGATAACGACCCCGCGCAATTGTTCCACATCACCTAAGATGAGCATCCGGTGCAACAAAATTTTTTGCGCACTTCTAGTGCACTTGCCGAAAGCCGTGCATCGAACGTGTGACAAGATTACTACTGACTCCAATCGTGGTAACGACCCGCAAGACTTGTTCCACGTCACCTAAGATGAGCATCCGGTGCAACAAAATTTTTTGCACACTTCGGTGCACTTCCCGAAAGCCGTGCATCGAAGCGGTGACGAGATTACCACCGACTCTAATTGTGGTAACGACCGCGCACTTGTTCCACGTCACCTAAGATGAGCATCCGGTGCAACAAAATTTTTTGCACACTTCTAGTGCACTTGGCGAAAGGCTTGCATCGAACGTGTGACAAGATTACTACCGACTCCAATCGTGGTAACGATCACAAGACTTGTTCCACGTCACCTAAGATGAGCATCCCGGTGCAACAAAATTTTTTTGCACACTTCTGGTGCGCGCTTCGAAAGCCGCGGCATCGAACGTGTGACGGATTACCACTCACTCAAATTGTGGTAACGACCACGCACTTGTTCCACGTCACCTAAGATGAGCATCCGGTGCAACAAAATTTTTTGCACACTTCTGGTGCGCTTCCCGAAAGCCGTGCATCGAACGTGTGACGAGATTACCACCGACTCTAATTGTGGTAACGACCGGCGCACTTGTTCCACGTCACCTAAGATGAGCATCCGGTGCAACAAAATTTTTTGCACACTTCTGGTCCGCTTTCCGAAAGCCGTGCATCGAACATGTGACGAGATTACCATTGACTCTAATTGTGGTAACGACCGCGACTTGTTCCACGTCACCTAAGATGAGCATCCGGTGCAACAAAAATTTTTTGCACACTTCCGGCGTGCTTCCCCGAAAGCCGTATATTGAACGCACGATCAGATTACCACCGACTCCAATCGTGGTAAACAACCCGCACTTGTTCCATGTCACCTAAGATAAGCATCCGGTGCAACAAAATTTTTTGCACACTTCTGGTGCGCTAAAGCCGTGCATCATCGAACGTGCGAGGAGATTACCACCGACTCCAATCGTGGTAACGACCGGCGCACTTGTTCAACGTCACCTAAGATGAGCATCGGGTGCAAAAAAAATTTTTGCACACTTCTGGTGTGTGCTTCCCGAAAGCCGTGCATCGAACGTGTGACGAGATTACCACTGACTCTAATTGTGGTAACGACCGCCGCACTTGTTCCACGTCACCTAAGATGAGCATCCGGTGCAACAAAATTTTTTGCACACTTCTGGTGTGCTTCCCGAAAGCCGTGCATCGAGCGTGCGAGGAGTTACCACCGACTCGAATTGTGGTAACGACCGC
>JADLZL010006489.1:0-25785 GCA_015844335.1 Chrysopogon serrulatus
CTCTAATAATGAAGATAACATTTTAAAGTAAGTGGTCCCTTTGCTCTTCTCTTGATCTTGGTGTGCACATAAGTAAAAACACAAACATGTTAGAGTTATAATTTTAATTGATTAAACCAAATTAAACTCAACATGCTTTGCTCTTTAAAATTGTTAAATTGGCACCGTTCTCTTAATCTCCAGTCTTAACCAAACAAACTAAAACATTATATTCGATCTTAGGAAGATGATAGTCACACTCATGTGAAAATTTATATAGAGATAGACAATCCTTCCATTGGTTAAACAATTTTATTCTTTTCTACCATGTGAACTTAAATGCCACATTCAATGCTAAATCTTTTGATCTTACCACTCAATGTCATAAATAAACAAATCATGTAACACCAACTTTATCTTGTTCAATATGCCTAAGGATAGAAAAAATAAATAAAGGAATAAATTTGGTTCTGTTGGTGTTTTTCCACCGGCGGAGCCTATGCACTTGATCTCTATCTTGGTTTTGCAAAGCAGGGGCGACACATCGAGCAAAGTTTATTAATTCTATAAGTGAAAGTTCTGTGAACATGCACACTGAGCAAAATGCTATCAGCTACTATTAAAGCTCTACTTCAACCTATGGGCCAAACCAAAGAACAAAAATGACATTACCATCACTAGAGGTATGCAACCATCACGACCTCCATCTCTCAAGATGGAGAGATACACAAGAGTGAAAAAAAAGAAAAGAAATCCCGTCGATAAACTTTAAATTTTATATCATTGCCATAAGGTAATATGGTAATTATCTAATTAATTAGTATTCCTGTCTATATTAATAAATTTACCTTAACATATTCATCTTCATAAATATTAAAAAAGAAAATAAAATAAAATAAAAATCTTTATTGCTTTATTTGCTGCATCATAAAATATTAAAAGTCCCACGTAAATAAACATGTGGTAACCCTGTAGGAATATTTACTGTGGTGGTATAAAACAAATAATAATAGCTCCTACATTTACTTTCTTGCATTATGAAAAGCCTAAGCCCTATAATAATAATATTCTCTGTGGTGGTATAAAAAAATAATAAATAAATACAACTACATATCATGCACACATATTTAATTTCTACACAATTAAACTAGAAAATCCTAAAAAGAGAATCCTGCTAGAACTTGTCAATTTGAAATCAACTCATAAGAATAATCAGTTACTTATTGGCTAATCGCTAACCTCTTATTAAATTCAAACCTCGAGTTTTGGTTTTCTTGTTGGAGTGTAATTATGCAGAAAAAATATTATGACAAGGAGAGAGTCTATTAGTGGCACCTACCAGGAGCACTGCTGGTTAGCTCACTCTAAAGATCATCAACACCAAGTATTGCAAACATCTAGCTTAGGGGAGGAGCATCCCCTAGTTATCAGGTAACTACACCTAGACGATTATCGAGTCTATTTTATATAGTTATAAAAATACTAAAAATATATGGGCACATGAAAGTCCATGTCTTTAGAGTCTTGTGAGTCCAATAGAAATAAAAAGATGAATAACAAATTAAAATCAAAAACAAAATACTTATCTATATATTAAGATATGATCATAGAGTGTGTCTAGTTAGTAAGAGTCAAATAAAAACTGGAGAACATTAAAATTTTATCTTGGAGATGATGAATAGTTGCTCTATCATAATTCCTTTTAAGTGCCTAGTTTTCAACCATGAATTCTCCTGAGTTTTAGACATGACTACTTTGATATAAAAATTTACTCTGAACCTAAAATTTATGGAGGCATATGTTTGAGCTAAGTCTAGGTAATTGATTGGTATGATACATGAAGGTCTAACCTGCTATTTATCTTATTCCTAGCATTACTAAGTTCTGGAGATTTATTTTGAAAGCTTAAAATCTTACATGATGAGCTCTTGTATGATAAAGTTTGAATTCCTACCAAAGCCATATATGATACATTTAGAGTTAGAAAAACCTTTGCACATTCATACTGCTTGCTTTACATTAAGTTTAGTCAACCTTTGTTGTATACCTTATGAGAGCCTTGTCATGCTTTTAAAGTCAAGATCACTTACACACTCTACCCACATATGCATTACTCCTACTCTGGGATGTAAGCGCAGTCATTTTCCACTTTTATCTAGATCCACCTTAAAAATATCTTTCTCCTACATTGGGAGTAAACAACCAAAAATATACCCTATAGGACAAGCCCCCATTTAATTGCTCTAATTTTTTATCATTATCTCTCTAATTATTTATACTCAAAGGATGCATGTGGCGATGTAAAAGTATTGAAAAAAAGAAGATAAGAAGAAAAAGGGGAGTAAAAGATGGACAAGTATCCAACAATTAAAACAATGGATACATAGATGCCCGCCTCCCAGATTATAAAAAAAAAGAAAAAAAAGAAAGAAAGAGAGAATAAAGATAGCTCATATTTTCACATGAAAAGTTCTAAGGAGAGAGTTATTTTCAAAGAGCAAAAGTAGAATTAGAATTAGCCACTAAATACCATAAATATACCTATCCACCATGTTCTATACATATGCACATCTTGATTTGATTGTATGCCTCGATTCTCTATGGATCCATTGTTTGACTTTATAATATATGAATTGCAAGTATGCTTATCCTTGTTATTGCCACTCCTATAAACTCCACTATGATCCTTAGTTGTAGGAAGGCATAACATCATTAATGCCTCAGTGAGATCCATAAATACCATATATAATAAGAGACTTGAGGGTGTCATACAATCATGCTCTGAGTTTTATTTCGAAGACTTACAAAAACTCTAGAACATTGGTACTATGAAGAATTTAAGACATAGTGCTTGACTTGATTGTTCTATCTTTTCGATTGCTCAAGACTTATGCAAAAAGTGTAAAAGCTCCATAGTTAAAAGGTAAAATGGGTAAGTTTGAAAGTTAGAGCAGCTTTTATCTAAACCAGGAGGAAAATTTATGTTTAAAAGCAAGTGTGCTTAAAAGAAATAAAAAAGTATTACAGCAACTTCTGATCCAAATATTTTAATAATTAGACCTAGGTTGTTTGCCAAGGTGGCAAAGGTAAGCTTAGGGGAGTTGACGGTGGATAACGTCAATATTTATTAGAACTTTAGACATAAAAGGATACATGAATACACACTAATGTAAGGTTTTAACTGACAATTTCCACGAGTTTTGCATATTCTATATTTTCAGGGATTATTCCAGAAAAAGCATAAAAGAGGGGTTAGAGTGCATAATTATCACGAAACATAATTATCCGCGATCGGAAATCATCATCATTAGACTCGGGGAAGGGTCTAGAAGACACCCAGTAGCGGGACCCTGGGGAAGTCAGGTGGGGCCGGCCGCCCCACTTCCGGGCGCGGCCCCCCCTAGGTCATCGGGCCGCCGGAGTCTTCCTCCCACGCTTTCTTGGCACCTAAGTAAAGCATCCCTACGTTGATCTAAGGTCGGTTTGATCCGACCAGTGCACACATAACATGAAGACGCGGATCGATGACGGGTGGCGGTTCCTTGCCCCTACTCCACCTTGGCCTATATAGTGACGCCCCAAGGCCTCTCCAAGAGGCATTCTACACCCCGGTGCTTCATATTCTCTACATAATTAGGGTTAGGGTCCCTCTAATTGATCTTGTTCTAGTTCATCTAGATGTAGCAATTAGGAGAGACTAGTTCTTCTAGATCTAGTCTTGTTTAGAGATTAGAGAGATTGAGTAGAGGAGTAGAGATTCTGGAGGAGTTCTAGCCTGTCGGTGCTTCTTCGTGGCTGTATTCTTTTGGATTGGCTCCTCGTCGGAAGCTGCGTTCTGAGGTACTTTTGTATTCAACACTCAGATTCAAGTAAGCAGTTGTTCTTATTTGTTCTTAAGTTCACAATTTATATTGAGTGCTTTGATCTTGGTCATTACTTGATTAAAGTAGTATTTCATAGTGTAGGCGTGGTGCCTAGGCTAGGTTTACTTGTGGATGTCCCCTGATTAGCCGGATAGTGGTAGCTCGCGAAGGTGACTTTATAGCTTCGTTCAATCCTCTGTAGTCTACTTCCCATTGATAGGATTGATAGGGTTATAGATTCTTGGTAGAAGATTACTCTATTTTTTCTCTTATTTGGGATACTTGTCCAGTTAGAACAATATTATACAAAGCTTATCGGTTGTCGAACTAGAGTTCAATAGCTATTTCCTCTTTCTTGATATCATCTGGTGACTCTCAATTAATAATCAATCAATTGCTCCGGCTATATGAATGCAAATATGACATATTGAGGAGATACTATGAGTGCGAGAGCTACTTGATTCTTTTTCTTCGTTATCATTAAGCATATCCTCTAGGAATGTATGAAGCTAATCGACTAGCTTAGAGTGCTTCTAGGTATCGGTAGATTGTTGAAATAATGGCGACAAACTTGCTAGTGATAGTGATTGGAGGACGAGAGATCATCGAATACTTGAAGGAGTCAAAACAAGTATCGAAAGTTAAGATATAAAGCTATAAAGTTTGTTCTTCTTGATGATCGACTATATTACAAAAACGATTGATGGGGTTTTCTCAATATACGAACCAAGCTAAGGCAAAATCCATGAAGGCGTTTGTGAATGCGCATCAATCCGCCCATAAGATGATGGATGATTAGAAGGACAGGGCTACTTTTGCCGACCATGTTGGAAGATTGCTTTAAATATTACAAAGGATGTTGGGAATGAAGTCGGTAATATTAAGAAATCTCTAGTCGACCATGAATCCGATCATGGCCATTTAGAGGGCCGAGGATAGACCTAATTGGTAAATTTTTCCATCATCAAGTAAAGGACACAAGTTTGTATTGGTGGCAGCAGATTACTTCACCAAGTGGGTCGAAGCCATCCCAGAGAAAGCATCGTCGACTAATGTGATTGAGTTTGTTAAAGAGCACATAATCTCTGATTTGGAATTCCTCCATCTATTATATTGACCAAGGGAAGATGTTTATAAAAATTTGAACTTATTTGCCGATGCCAGGGTTTTAAGTTGGTCAATTCTTCCCCATGCTTTAAGCCAATGGTCAACGGAAAATCAATCAGATCCTTATCAAGATAATCAAAAGAAGATCGGGGGAACATCCTGGGTAATGGCACTTGATATTGAATGAGGATGATGGATCGACTAAATGCTCACTATGAGTTGGTTTATGGTCATGAAGTTTGGGAGATATAGGATCTAGAAAGTACTACGAGGATGAGTTAAAGGTTCGATGATTACAAAAATCTAATGATGGATAATCTTGATGATCTAAATTTCCATTGGCTAAAAGTTTTAGAAAATATTGAAGCTCACAAAATTAGAATTGCGAATACTATAATCAGTATGAGAAAAGAAATTCTTGAAGGAGGAATTGGTCTAGAAGTGATTCTACATTGGATCTAAAGATAACAAATTTGGTAAATGGTCTCCAAACTAGGAAGGACCATATCGAATTCACAGGAGTGCTCCTAGAAATGCTTATTTCTATGAAACATTGGCAAAATCCAAACATGTGGGTTGATCTACTCTAGTGATTCGTGTACCTTGGCAAAATCTAAGCAGGCCGATACAAGTATCATCTTTAGCACAAAAATACAATCCTACTAGTAGAAACAATAGCAACATGCATCACCTTTAGTATAAAAAATAAAATACATAGCGGATCGGTCTAAAATTTCTAGCAAAATTAGATAAAGATCTTTTAGAATGAAAAGATTATTTATTTATGATATTCAGGTAATTTGAAAAAAAATACTACGACATTAGCTACAAAAGAAAAGTCTTGGGAAGGAGGAAGATCAATAGCTTCACCCCTATTTGGGACCGTAAAGTGAGTGCGCAAAGATCACGATCGAATAAGGTTGAGCTAAAGCTAATGCTAATCACGACACCATGGGGTGGCAACTTGATTCAAAGAGGTTCATCAACATCTCCTTCAAGTAATGCTCCTTGGATGATGATGATGATCGAAGGACCTCGGTTCCTTAGAAACTGAGATGGGAAGAGATGTCTGAGAAGATGTGAGGCGTCGAAAGATAACATCGAGAGAACATAATCACAAACCTACGACTTTGTTTAGGCGGTTTCTAGACTAGCAGCCATAGAAAAGAAATCTCATTATTGAGGCGGATGCTTAGTCGATCAATGATGAGGCGGGGTGTTCGGTCATCTGAAGATGGTCTACTCTCAGAACCACCGAGGCACCAGGATCGATCTTCAACAAAGCCATTCCGAAGGATCCATTGTGAAGTTGGAGGCCTATGAAATTACTCGTCACAAGAAGAAGAAGATAAAATTGGTTCGAATAAGAAAAGGATATGGAAATATTGGCGTACTCGGAACATATACATACATGGACTGATCCTGAGGAGCGGAAATCCCAAAGAAAGAAAGAAAGGAAAGAAGGGTATCGATAATTACATTTCCCAAACTTGATATGAGACGATTGCATTTTGGAATGAAGCTCGATAACAGAAGCTGAGATACATTCTTTCTAAGGCTAACACGATGGAGGACAAGATGAAGTTCCACGGTAGTGATCTTAACATGGCAGTGGTGCGGGCAGTTATTCGGCAAGGCAGGAAGGCAGAAGGAGAGTTATTAGGTATAAGCTAGTTATCGGCTCTATTAGATTGCAATCTAGCGATTCATTAAGTTCTGGATATTGTTTGTTTTAAATTTGATTTATCTTTTACAACAACATTGCCAATCAATTGATGATTAAGTTGCTAAACTGCATCAAAGACTTTGTTACAGGCGTGTATTCATGCTCAACATTATTCTTAAAATAGTCGATCGGGCTCTCGACTGTCATCGATCTTGGTTGTCATGTGCTATGGGTTCGAGGCTTATGCGGATGCAGTAGACCCAAGTTAATTTTAGGCGCCGGTGAATAATATCTTTGATTTGAGGGGTTGCTCGTATTTGGAGATGCTTGCAGGTAGATTTAGATTATCTCGGGCCGTCGAGCCGTCGGACCCGGCTTTTGTTGTAATTTAGGTATGCTTGTGGCTATGTTTGAGGTTGACTCGAGCCCGCCCGGTATGGAGCCGATTCTTTTAACGAAAGATAGTTGCGGTCAAGACAAGTAGTCCATTCTACTTCATGGACCACAGTATCGGCTAAATAGTCGATCCGGTTATGCTCACAGTAGTGCTTGCAGCGTAGATCTATTTTGAGAGTCAAATAGACATAGATTTGTTAGATTGGCTTATTGAGCCAATGACCAGTGGATGTAGGTTTAGCATGCTTCATGAGAAGTAGTTGATCCGGGCCACGGTAGACCGATCTTGGTGATTATTGTTTATTTGATGATCGGGTTAGATTTATACGTTTGCTACCATTGCTTGGACCTATATCGGCTAAATAGCCAATCCAGTTATGTTTCTCCTACTGGACCAACATGCCGTTTGTTGTCTTAAATCAGTTGGAACTTAATAAATCTGGCGGCGAATAAATTCTGTTGCTCTTTATAAAGAGGCATTCATTCCATATTAGTAAATAAGGTTATTTATTGGATGATTTCATTATCGGTACGACACCCAATAGTTGGTATTTATCGCATGTTTATTGAACTAGGTCTTTGGTGGCATGTGTTGCATAATCTATCTTTTGTCATAGAGTTGCTTTACTCGCTATATATGATGATCATCATTCAAATCATATTGTTATACTACATGCTCTCTAGCGGTAGGAGTTGACTTTCTGAATTGTCTCCTTTGATTCATCGCGATTGAGGACCATACCTCTTGACATGCGGCAACAAAGCCAGACAAGTTCGGAATTTGGCGTTCTATCTATCGAATTTGGCGGTCAAATTATTGGCACGCCTAGATCGAGAGTCACCAAGCTCGGCTTGCCTCATCCGAGCTCGGGGATCACTCACAGATAGCTCCCTCTCCAGCTCACGTGAAGTGCTCCTGGCGAAAGGAAGGATGGAGTCTCTTGGAGTGAGGGGGGTGGTGAGGAGGAGTTTGGGGGGAGGCGTCGGCCAGGCCCTCCCTGTCTTCCCATCCAACGGAGATGGATGGCCTCCTGGCTGCTGCGCTGGCCGTAGCAGGTGTAAGCCATGCCGCTCGTCTAGTGGCTTTGATAGCGGTGGCAGTCCCTCTCAGGTCTCATGACAAGCGACTCCGTGCGATCCACAACGAGTGTCTCATTGTCCACCCTTGGATCACACCGACACCAAACAACGAAAGTGAGTGCTCTAGTGCTGCAACGAACAACATGAAACGCCGGGTCGAGTGATATGGAGCGAGCCATACACGTAGGCGGCTGCGTAAAGCCAGTCAGCCGACAGCCCTGTGACCAAGTGGCCAGTTAGGCCACCGCTTGGTTTGGCCTCCTTTTTGGTCCATTTCTATCACTTTTCCAATATTGCCTCGCATTCAAAATGTAAGATGTCATGTACAGAGTGGAATTTCGCTAGTATTGGAGCGTTATCCTCACTTTGTCCATCATCTATTTCCATTATATTGTTGGCAGATGTAGCAACGAGGGTGCGCAAGTAGCGAGTCACACAAGCTCCCTTAAGCTACTTGCTTGTCCCAGAGGGCAAAAAGATGCGGAGTTTAGCATAAGGATGTAACAGATTAACCCCAAACTTGTTTAGAATCAAGCATATTAGCACCTCTGTCTCATATCTTGGGTGATATGGAGCTCTGGCTATCGCTCGAGCAACTTGAGGTCAGCCTGACTATCATCAGTAGAGACTCCTCATTTCTTTGCTTTTGGTTTAGCTGGGACTCTGGAGTATTTTCAAAGTTATAAAAGACTTGCATTGCATCACCCTCAGTATACACTCAGTCACTGAAAGGTGTTTATGTATGTGCTTCCTCACTTAAGATCGCTGAGATCTTCCTTTTGCCTATCTCAAGCTAAAGTGGAGTTTATAGGTACGAGATAATGCCAACTAAGATGGAGAGGTATGTGTTGTCTGAGATCAAACAAATGGATCTACAAGGAGCAACATAAGACATACAAATTTGATCAAGATGTGCAAGTTATTGTGGATATTTGGTGAGTATTTGGTGGAATAGCTCCTCTTAGCGACTATGAGTCTCTCTCTGGCCTTGAGAGGGGTAAGGATGCCTTTATTTCTCTCTCTCTCTTTTACACACTGGGAGCTTTGCTCTCATCCACTCCTTTCTCTCTTTTCTGTTTCTGGGCACCATACAGCTCTCTTATAGCATAGTGGATCTTTGCTTTGGTCCTCTCATGATGGAGGGGAACACTAATATAGCGACAGAAGGGAAAAATTTTGATGGGTGATAGTTGCATACTTCCAATGAGAAAGTGGCATTATATGTGATGATGCTCTTTAATCAAAAGGTATGACAAGCTTCTCTCTACCTAGATCAGCATAATTTAGACTAAACTCAACTCAAACATGAGTGGCTATCGTGAAAAGCTTTATCTTGTGCGGATTTCATTATCTTGATTTAGTGTGCCTCTTACTGGAAGTCAATGCTGATTTTACTCTCTCTACTCTTGTGATGCCCTCGCGTCTGAGACTAGAGCCTCCGTTTGCCCTTCAACATGTAACACCGTTCTGAGATGTTTGATTAAATAGGAAAGAGAGAGCTTAAAACGCACTAGGCACGAGTAGACAAAATTACTCTCTTTCTCAAACCGGCACGGCTTTCCTCCCGCACGGGTCCCGCTTCGCAGCTGCGGACTGGCGGGCGCGCGTCCCAGCGCGGTGGCTCCAGTCCGCATCGCGCTGAGTCGCCTCCCTCCACCGTGTTCTGTCCTTCGACCCTCGTTCGGGCCCTCCATCTCGCCAACCGCGCACGGCCGAAGGTGCCGCGACCGCCAGCTAATGCGTGGTCGCTCCATCGGCCAGCGCTTAGCGCGTAGGCGGGCCGGAATGCCGCGGCCGCAGCCGGGCTCCCGCGGCCCATTGCCCAGCCCTCGCGCCCTTGGCGGCAGCCAGCTTGCGCGCCTCCCGCCCTAGTGCCCATGGCTCAAAGAAGACCACCATAACGCATGGAAGAGTCGGCGCCATGGAGCGAGCCTAGGTAATTTCTTTTTGAATTTTTGAAGTAGCCATGGTTTGTCGCAAATGGGTGAAAATAACAGCAGTGAAAGTAGATGTCTTAACTTTGTTTATTCTGATTTGTGGTGGGATAAAATATAGTAAATTGGAAACTTACGTTGTTAGCAAGTCTGCTTTCTGGCATGCGCAGGATATATATGGCTCAAAATATGGTGGCAAGGTAGAACTTTTGCCACCAAGGTTGTGGACACAAACCAGCTTTGAGCTGCATTTGCGCCTAGTTGATTTCATTCGTTTGAGCTTGCTCTGCTTGTGGTTCTGGGCAGCCACATTACCTTGTGGCAGTGATTTGGAGAATTTTTCTATGGAAATAAAATCTGATGAAAATCTATTAGAGTAGTTTATAGCCAATATTGAGAGTGGAATAGTATGTATCAATGCTCGGATAAATGATTTTGAGGGGCCCACGCAATTTTCTCCAACAAAGAGAGGTTTCATCTCTTGTGAGGGTATTGTTGTGCTCCTAAATGGGAAGGCACAATTGCTACGCCCCAAATGCTAGTGAGAGAGCCCCAAATGCTAGTGAGAGAGCCTGAGAGAGCCCAAATGCTCGATACAATCCATCCGGAAAAGACAATATGCCAAAAAAGTATTTACCACCAAAGAGAAGTGCTTAGGGTGATCACGGAGGTACTAAGTGATAGCGGCTATGACTTGATTGTTGCTTCATCTGACTGAAGTCCGATGACTCGACATTGAGTTTGATCCTAATGGTGAAATTGTTGATGAGGAAGATAAGTATGATCTTCTCATGTTATCATATGATGCGATGATCCATGTATTGATGTAAATGTGGTGTTCCTAGATGTGGACCAATGCAAGTTAGTCACATCATGTTGTCTTGCATGATCATGCTTTTAAATAGTGAAAAGACACAACAAGATTTAGAGCCATATGCAAGAAAGGCGAACAAGGTTGTAAGTGGACCTTTTGCATCTACTAGCAAGAAATACATTGGGTGCAAGGTATTAACTCACTTTGTTATAACAACCTATTACTTGATATATATTGTTGTATGTTCACCTATTCTGATGACTTCTTTTTTAACATATTTTTATGCAGGTTAAGACAAGTAGACCAAAGCATACATGTGGTTCATTCAACAAGTGTTGAATCGGACCATGGCGTCTAATAAATAGGTGGTCGATGGTGGTGGAGTTGTTGGTGGAAGACCCTAAAATGGGACCCGGCGGGTGCATTGATGGACAAACTCAACAAAGTATTCCATAAATGTTCCATATCAAAGTCGCTAGAGGAGATTGAGGGCACTAGACTTGATTTTTTGGGAAATGGGATGGAGTTATGATTTGTTGCCTACTTATCAAAATTGAACCACGAGATCATTACTTTGGTAGTGTTAATGGAGCTACAAGGCGAGAAGAGCCGCAGTGGTGATGTGTATTAACAGAGATTCTTTGTTGCCCTTAAACATGTATAGATGAAAACTTTTTTTGCAAGGGTGTGAGCCATATATTTGCAATGGATGCGACACATTTGATAGGGAGATCTAGAGGTTGATTAGCATTAGGCATTGCGGTGGATAAAGGTAATAGCAGAATTGTTTCAATGGCATATTGAGTGATTGGGGCCGAGGTCAATGAAAGTTGGACTTGGTTTTGTTAATAATGTGAAGAAGGCTATTTAATTTACACCTCCGGTATCAACATTCCATAGTTCAACTCTATTTTTCGATTTGAGTTTATTATATTTTCGACATCTTTGCAATGATAGTGTTTGGTCATTAGCATAGATGCTGGAAGGAATAGAAAATGCCATTTAGAAGATGTATTATCTGCAGATTAGACATAGAGGAGATATGAGGCACACAATGAAGGGGGAATATGAAGAAAGGATTCACGATTGGTGATCTTTGTGGCGAGAATATGTGGTGTGTCTTTGCCAAAGAGCTTCACAATTTC
Organism: Chrysopogon serrulatus; assembly: GCA_015844335.1. NCBI lineage: Eukaryota > Viridiplantae > Streptophyta > Magnoliopsida > Poales > Poaceae > Chrysopogon > Chrysopogon serrulatus. The sequence continues at coordinate 11,985 of JADLZL010006489.1, forward strand.
AAGTTCAACTATTTTCTAGGAAAATAGGAGAAGGATCCTAAAAGCTATTTAATGGTTGGATGAAGACTGCAAGGTAGATTATATCAATAACAATCTCTCCGAATCTTTTAATAGTTGGGTATCAAAAACTAGGGACTTTGGGTTATAGAAATGCTTGACCATATTAATAAATGATCATTGAGAAGTTTGTTTTGAGGTCCAAGATTGGTACTAATATGTCATGCATTATAATCCAGCTATTATTACTAAAATTGAATGCTACAAGCAGTATCCAAAGCTGAAAGAGGTTTACGATGTATGGGGCTCGCAAATGCCGGGTTAATTCGGGGAATAGATTCATTACGCAAAGGAACTTTGGATAAAAAAGGCTTGTAGCTATCGAGCTTAAAAGCGGTTGGAAAACCATGCAACCATGCTTTGGCTTTTCTCATTGAAAGATAAGTGAGGAATAATACGGGATAATTTGACCCATAGATACTTCTGTTGAAAATTTATAGGCATATGTGTACATTCAATCCAATGACATCAAAGATCGGCCGACTCATGTTGATTTAGGCTACAAAATCAAAAAACCAAATTAAGTAGAAAACCTGCGGCTCTGATTGTTTCGTGAAAGCACCAACTAGTAAATTTATAGATGCACGTTTATAATTGATGGTTCGCTAAGAGAACACGGGAGGTATACTAACTCGGTGAGGCCCCAGATCGATTCCGAAGGAAAGGCAAGCATTTAGCGGCGGTTCGTGGTAAAGGGTTACAAATCGGTTTGAGAGAGGAAGGGCTTCCAAGTCTCACGATTGAGCGTGGTGCAATATCGTGGTGTGTGGTGGCGTGCATGAGAGGCTTTGCTGCACCCTAAAGCTTACTTTGCCCTTTTTTAGGGAGCCGGCTCACCCTCCCTTTATGATGAAGGAAGGGGCTTTACATGCAAAAAAAAAGAAAAAGGACAATAATGGAGTGGATGGATCGCTTCCTAGGGTCGGGGGCATCAGCTAACCTTTGCACGTATGCTGATCGGAAGTGTCGCGGTGGGTCGTCGCCCGGGAATTAATACGCCCATGCCTTCCAAAGGGCGAAGAGGCCGAACAATTGATTAGAGTGCTTATTGTAGTCCTAGATTTAATGATGTAAATGCGGCACCTGAGTGAATTAAATGACGGAGGGGCTGGGTCCGGTATCAACCATTAGGTGATTAGATGCCCGGCCATGCCCCGCTCTTGGCTAACAATGCGGTCAGAGCAGGCCACGCGCTCGCTGCGGCTAGCAGTGCTGCGGTACTGCGTGTCCACGCCCCTGCACCGATGCCGATGTGGTCAAAATGCTCCCCGCCTCGCCGCACGGCGGTGCAAAATGGAAAGGACATGATTTGACCCGGTCATGCAGTCACGAGTCGTGGGTTCGCGCTGAGGCGCAGCCTAGGTTGCTTCGAGCGAAGGCGCCGTGGTGCGAGGGCCGCTGCGGCCTCCCGGGTCATGACCACAGGGAGTTCTCTTATCTCGCGAGGGGTCGTGCGGCCGTGCCACAGGGGGTCATGCCCTCGTTCGAGGGCTGCAGGCGGTCGGCCCTCTGGGCTTTCATCGTGGTCACATTGGGCCCTCACATTTCGTTGGAATGGCGACCCACAAAGTCGCCTCGTTGGGCGGATGTGAGCTCTAATGGCGGTTTGCTTCTACCTTAGCAGGGGCTTAGCAGGGCCGGTTGTTTGGCCCAAACCAGCGACCTCAGAAGTCCTTAGGGTGTGGGTCACGCTTCTCATCGCCGTCGTTAAGAGCTTCTCCGATGGGTGCGCAAAGGCGCACCGTCCGAGTGCTCAACCCCCAGTCTCTGGGGCGTGGGCCATATCCCTTGAAGGCCGTAGCGTTAAGCCGAGGTGTGGGTGCATTGGTTTCGGGCGTGTTGGCGGTGGTTTGCCCCCGGCAATAATGGTGCCCTGGACCGTCCGGGCAACCGTTAGGGACGCAGCGTCGGCTGTCGGGCTTCGAGCCGCAGTGCCGGGGACTTATACGGGGAGGCGTGTTCACGCTGCTGCGGCTTTCGAGCCAGCGCTGAAATTATGCGATAGAGTGGCGGGTGGGACGGGCGTCGGGGCGGAAGGCGAGGGATCCTCCCGCCGCTCGGTCGCTGCGACCCTTAGGTCTCCACGCCCCCTATAAAAAGGGGTCGTGGTACTCGACCTCTCCTTGCTCCCACGCCTTGTCGTCTCGCTCTGCCCTCCGGCTCTTACTCCCTACTCTCGCTCTTCCTTTGCTCCTCGTTTCTCTTCCCAGCTCGCACGCCACGAGAGAGGCGTGCCAATGAGGCTGGGCTCGATCAAAGGAGTCGGTGGCGTCGTCGACCTGCGAACGTCTTGCAGCAGGAAAATCGCCGGAGGCCGGCTACTCCGTACCGGTTTCTTCTGGGTGGGCTACGTTCGTGTCGCTTCGGCGGCGGTGGAGACCATCTACCTCCCCCGCTCCCGGCAGGGAGGTTCTTGGCGTCTCGCCACCCGCCCGGTGGTGGTGGAGGGCTTCGGCGGGGAAGAAACCGCACCCTCCGCGCCTCCGGGGAGGCGGACCACCGTCCACAGCCGGTGGGTTTACATTGCTCGGCCCGGCTTTTTGTCATCCCCTTGACGGCGTTCTCTTCCATGCTTGATAAATTATTTGCGGAGATGGAGGCTCGGCGGCCGGGGCGGCGCTCACCGACCTTATCCATGCCCGCAACATGTAAGCGTCATGGCGCCTCGGATAGGCGAGGGGTTTGCGTCCAACGCCTCGGTGGTGCAGCGTGGTCCCCGGCGGCAAGGTTGTTTGGTTGGCGATGAGTGAGGCGCAGACCGGTGTTGACTGGCCACCGACGTCATTGGCTTCCCTCAAGGCGTGGGGCCCCCTGGAGGACTATGCCCCCATGCTAATGCAGCAGGAGGCGGCCGGGTCGCGGTGGAGCCTCTCTCCCGGTGGACCGAATGATCCCCGAGGCGCATGAGCCTAGGATGGACCCTCGCCCCCTCCCCCTTTTATTACGTAAAAACTTATATGTCGAGAAAAGGGAGAAATAAAATCGTTCGTTAGTTTGCATGTTTTGTGCATTTGTTTATGCTTTCAATCCGCTGATCAAAGTATATCGGGCGAGTAAAAACGATTACAAAGAATGAGCAAAGCGCCGAATGAGGCGTTGGGGAAGATGACCCCCCGCAAACTTGGGGATAGCGTTTGTTCATTTGTTTTCGAGTCGGATCGCGCCGCCGCATGTTTCCCCGAGGGCGGGGGGTCGTATTAATTGCCCCCCGTGGTTCTTTTAGGTAATCGATTTTGACATTTTTGCCTCGAGCCCCCCGACGCCCTTGCAAACGACGGGGCCTGGCAGGGGTCGAGTCTTCCCATGCGACCCTTTTCATTCAGGGGTCGGAAGGAGGTGGATAACGCCGCGCTATCCCTTCTGGGTGGGGGTCGAGGCACGCGTTCTGGGCGAGTTACTATCCTGGTGATTCGAGTGAGGCCCAGCCTTTGCTGCTAGTGTGACCAAATTTCATTAATCCGTGTAGTTGATTCTGCACTTTCTCCCAAGTCATCTGTGTGGCTCATGGGCTCGATGCCTTTCTTCTCGCAAAAATTTTTGAATCAAAGATCAATCTTTGACCTGGGCACTCCACTCAAGAAAGCCCTAGTCACTTTGCTCGGAAATTAGGCCGCTTAGCGGGCTTCTTTCTGCCGCCTCACTTTGCGGTGCCCGGTGGCCGTGATCCTCCATGGGCGAGCCTCGAACCTCGGCCCTCTCGAACCTTGTTATACACGTTTGGATTTCATACTAAGTATGCACCGTAGTACAAAAATTAATTTAGGAATTTAACGCTATATAAGGCGCTCGGTAATCGTGAACGCGGCGTGAGAGTTTAACTCAGAAGCGGGTTCGTTGGTCTACCGATTGCAGCCGAGATCATGGCCGGTGAGCTTCGTAGCCGCCGTCGCGTCATCGCCGCTAGTCATTCCGAGGAGGTAGTCGCAGACCGAGGAAGGGGTGAAGTGCCTCAAATCTCGAACTCGCCGCTCGCTCGATCGGGATGTCGATGGATGCCGCTGTCGGTCGATTGTCATCGCCGTTTTTCAAGCCGGGCCGACGGCGGCCGCCGCTGATCGTTTGGGCACGGGCATGTCGGAGAAATGTCAAGACCCTTCCCGGCCGCTGGCGCCGATGAGCGCCCCGATTCCTACGGGCGGTCCTTGTTCCCGCATCGTGTCGGAGCGAGCCGACCCTGGTGCGATTGGCATTGCCGAGTCGGGCCGATCCGCTTGCCAGAGAGGCGTAGGTCGGGGCGAATGACGCCGAGATGGAAATCGGCCGGTGTGTGTGTTGGGGGGGCAGAGTACCATGTCGTAATCCACCCATGCCGACGAAGTCGAGGTTGTGGGATCCGCCATCCTAACTTTGGTTTGAGACCTAAACGCCAAGCAGGCCCCTAGCCGGCGCGCCAACTGCCTTGTTTCGTGAAAGCCGCCAACTAGTAAATTTATAGATGCGCCGCTTATGCCCTGATGGCGCTAAGAGGACACGAGGTATACCCAGGCGCGAGGCCCTACGCCCGGGGCTCAAGGAGTCGTGTTACTTAGCTGCTTGCCTGTAGTAGGGGTTACAAACGGTTCGAGGAGGCTCCCCAAGTCTCTCGATTGAGCGTGGTGCCAATATTGTGGCGTGTGGTGGCATGCGTGAGAGGCTTTGGTTGCCTAAAAGCTTGCTTGCCCTTTTTTGGGAAATGGCTCGCCCTCCCTTTTATAGATGAAGGGAGGGAACGGCCTTACATGCCATGTAAAAAAGAAAGAAAAATGACAATGGTGGAGTGGCTCTTCTATCTTCCTAGGGTCAGGCCCTTCTTCCTTGTGTCGTATATACCAACGAAGTGGTCGCCGATGTGGCGTGTCATCGCCGAGTGTTCCGCCCATACCTTCACAAAGTGGGACGAGGAGAGGCCGAACAGCTTGATTAGAGTGCTTATTGTATTGTCCCGACTTAATGACATCGCACGTCAATGAGTGGGTCGCGTGATGGATGGGTCAGCTGTTCGCATCGCCAACCATTAGGGGGATTAGACGCCGAGCCATGCCCCCCGCTCTTGGCTAACAAAGGCGCAAGAGCCAAGGCCATGCCCCTGGCCGGGTCGACAAGGTCATTGGTACTTGTGTCCACGCCTTGCACTAACGCATAGTGCGGTCAAGATGCTCCCCCCATGCCCGCATGGGGTGCGACGGAAAGGACGTGGTTTGACCGGTCATGCAAAGCCACAAGGTCGCGGGTTCACGCTGCGGGGCGCAAGCCTTGGTTGCTTCCCTGAAAGGCGCCCGCTGAGGGTCGTGAAGCCGCGCCCCTCGGTCGTGACCTGGGAGTTCTCTAGTCCCGCAGGTGGTGCGAGCCAAGTGCCCCCGGGTCATGCCCCTCGTTCTAGGGGCCTAGGGCGCGGTCCGGCCACAAAGCTTTTCATTGTGGTCACATTGGGCCCTCCACGCCTGTTGGAATGGCGTTCACAAAGTCCAGCCCTCGTTGGCCTGGGATGAGAGCTCCTAATGGTAGTTTACTTAGCTCTGCTTAACCGAGGGATTAACAAAGTCGGGTTGTTTGGCCCCTCGACAACCCGGGAGGCCAAGAAAAATCTAGGATCAAGGCACATGATGAAGTTGCCACTAGTAAAAAAAAGGAAGAGGTGTTTGAATGCAAAGAACTAGGCCATATACGTACCAAAACTTGCAAAGGAGGTTCTACAGCCTAGTCAAAAGAGGAGGCAGTCAACACAAGTTGAATCAGGACAAGGAACCAATGAACCAACGTGAGACATACATGCATTGCTGTCAATTTTATTTATTTATTTATCCTAATTGTTTATATTTAGTTGTACTAATATTTTCAACACCATTCAGTGCAAGTGCAAGTGTTGATGCTAGTGCAAGTGCAAGTAGTACTGCAGCTGCAAGAGGAAGGGGAAGGGGAAGGGGAAAAGGTCCGGGAAGAGGGAAAGGAGGAAGAGGATCAGCAGAGGCCAACAATGAGACAAAGTAAGACATACCAATATTGCTTTCATGTACTACATATTTTTGCAATTTTACTAATATAATTCTTTTCTTTTCCATATAAAGTGCAAGTGCTTCAGGAAGGGGAACAGGAAGGAGTAGAAGAGGAGCAACTTCTGGGAGGCTTGCTACTTTGTTAGGTTTCGATACCTGATAAATGTAGATCACTTATAGTTGCCTAGACAACTCACTAGCAGCTACTGCTTTTGTTTGACATGTCACTGTTAGTGTTTGACATGTAATTTAGACCTTTATGTTGGCTTCTATTGTGGTAATGTGGTGACATGTTGCATGGATCTGGTTTATATGTTGAAGTTATGTGATATTATATGAAGTTGTGTGATATTAAAACCGTGTTTATGTGGAATATTAGCAAAAATGCTGTCAAAATTTTCTAAAAATTTTGTACAAAAAATATGTTACCTTTCTATCTAAAAAACTAGGGGTAAAAAACACTCATAACATAATAAAACAGGGGTAAAAACGTATGGGCAAAATTATCCGTTTGTCCCTAAAGTTAACACCATTATGTGCACTTAATGCACTCAAGGGTAAACCCTGCCTTCAAGTAAAAAAAAGTAGGGATAAAATCACAAAGTTAAAAAAAATAAGGGCAAAATCACAAACGGTCAGCAAAGTAGGGGTAAAAATGCTCAAGCCCCTAATATCTTTGGCCTTGGTAGGAATTCTTACCTATGAGGAACATTGCAAGGAGTTTTAAAGTTTTAAAAGATTCCGTAGTATCCATAACTATTCCTTAGGCAGGCAAAAAGATTTATTCTATCTTCATATCATGACGCCTCACACAAACCTAAGTCTAGTGTTTATGGTTGTTATCGACAATCTATACCTCGCCAATATCTAGAAAAGGGATACTAGCATACTTTACACACATATACATTTACTGTTGATCTATTTCACATGTATTGAGAATTAATGCTTTATAGGGACATACATAAGTAAACACGGTGGAAATACAACCAAGAATGCGCAAACCAGAAAGCGTAACGCAGATCCAAAACCAATAAATAAAGAGAAGGCCCACTAGAAGATCAAAACTGGGCAAATCCGGGACATGGCTTGATCTAGGGCCAGCCCAAGACCCACTAGGAAAGGGCAAGAGCCCACAGGTGGGCCGCACTCGGTGCGTCACACCCCTAACACCGCCAAACGGGCCCAGATTTGAATGGCGGTTTGCTAAGGCGGTTGCATTGGTTCTAGGCGTCATTATCCCCTGCCCCCTCAAACCAACCCGAATCAACTATAAAAGGAGGAGAGCCCCCCCATTCTCACACACACACCACACTTGGAGCCTCTCTTCCTTCTCCACACTTGTGCTCTTTTTAGTTTTAGTAGTATTTTGGAGCTAGGCCAAAGCTTGTACTAGGAGGGCAAGAGCACTTGGAGAATGGTATGATTTATACATTGTTCTTCATTCTAATTCATATCATGTTCTTCATTTTGTTCTTGTTCTTTTTTTATCAATATGGTTATGAACTAGAGCTAGATTATTATGTTACTAGTTTATCATATGATCTTGTTTGTTCTATTGTTTATACCATGCACAAGGTTAAGAGCTATCTTGTCCATAGAGATAAGAACATCATGTTCTAGGGTTCATACCTTAGCTATCTAGTTAGAGTGGAGTCGAGAGGGGTGTGAGGGAGAGTTGGGAAAGAACCATCTTTTTTTATCTCCTCCCTTGTCCCTCAATGAGCATGTTCTTGGTACCTTAACGGGATCTTGACCAAGTAGGTGTTCATCATTGTTATAGTTTTTTTCTGTCTTTTGATTAGAAGAGCTTTTACCTAAGCTTGTTTTATGGGTTCATTATTTGTTGCTTTGATTAGTAACGGATGCTGCGGGTAGAGAGTCCCCGATAAAGACGGACGCCTACGATTGACCTTTAGAGTAGTAGACGATAGCATAGATGTGGTATCTAAGCTAAAGACTACCCTTTGTTTGCCTCACACCCACAGATGAGGGGTAGGCGCATTATAGTGACAGCCTTGTCCGTCTTCTTTGTGTAACGCCCCACCTCCTCGAGGCCGGGCCCTCTTACATCCGGGCAGCTTAATAGGACTAACGCCCTCAGACCAACACCAGTCTTTTTTCGCACATTTTGTCCTTACTCATGCGCGTCGGGAACGAATTCCTGGTTGGTCACCCATCCTGAAATTGCTCCACGCCAAGCACGCTTAACCCTGGAGTTCTTTCGAGATGAGCTTTCAGAAAAGAAGTTGCAACTTATTGGTATGAGTACCATATTAATCCTATCAAGCCTAGGTCTGGTGTTACACCTTGCACTCCCCCACGCCTGATTGTGGCGTAGAGCTGTAGGGTCCGCAACGCTTGGTAGACCAAGTGTTATCCAAAGGCCTCAAGGGCAAGTAAAAGTATTGTTTGTCTATCTTAACCGTGAAGCCATAGGAATCCATCTTAAACTTCATCATTCTACCCCTTTGTGTATACTAGGATGCCAGCTCCAGTTTAGGTTTCTTCTTTCTTTCTATATTCTCTATTTTTGAGATTGGTTTCTATGTGTGTGTCACACTATCTAAATATCAATCATGGTTTACCCCTGCTATGAACTTTGGTGTGCTATACAACATGTTATCTTTGCTCATGTACCTAATACGCCTTTTTACCCGTGGCCTTCCTTTGGGAAAATACGATACCCCAATACTTCCAAAATGCTACAATGGTAATTCCGCAGGCCATGGACTTGTTATGTAATCATTAAGAACTACCATTGAGATGTTTCTTGGTTTCATTGTTAGGGGATGCAATCCCAGTAATAATGCTAAGAATGCCCACAAGCATTTCTAGCATTGTTGTCGGAGAATGTAAAAAACTAAAAAGTGACATTAAGAAACGCCAACAAACATTTCTCGCGCCGTTGTCGGGGGATACAGACCTGGTGATGACGCTAAGAAATGTCAATATCTAGCACTTGTAATCCCAATAATCAACCCTTTGATAAAGAGTAAAGTTCATTCCATGCTTAAAAACTTTAAGAAGTGTGGAAGTTGTTTTAACTAGTACAAAAGAATCAGCATGGGTAATTTCAACCTTATAAAGTAATTTTATCATTGATTTATCATAGGTCCATTAGCATCAAATAATCAGATTAAAAGTACTATGCATATGGGAAGTTAAGAGTGAAACTCATACCTTAGTGGGGAAGTGGCTTTCCTAAGCTTACTTTTTTTCGTAGGTTGATAGCTCCTTGATAACTTTTTCTTAAACTTGTAATCTTCTTTTATTTAAATTTAAAATTTATCTAGGTAGCAAACTAATAGACTTATTCTAGAGTACTAAGTAGTTATTTATTTTATTTTAATACATTTGCTTATTTATTTTATTTTATTTTATTCTATTATTATTATTTTTCATTGAGTAATAAGAATAGATCTAGAATGTATATATATGTATTTTTTATATTCTCTAATGCATTACTAAATTTTTTTTAATACTAAATGCGGGAAATGAAAGGCACTTACCTCATTAGTGGGTTCATGGTGTTCTTCCCCTTCGTGGGCCGCCTCCTTTGTGGGTGGCTCCCTGCTTTCGGGGCGGCTCCTCTCTCCAAACACCGGACGATCCTATAACAGGACTCTAAGTGATGATAAAGCGTAAGATGCCTCCTTCTTGCGCTAGGTCCATGTAGTCTGTGGGCTTCTCCTTGTTCACTTCTCCATTTTTACCCTTCATTGCCAATGGTTCTTCCTCCTTGAAAAAAATACTTAAGCGTTGGTGGTTCCAAGAGAATGGGTTTTCCCGGGAAAAAGACAATGTTTCTGTTCTTCACCAAGTGAAAGCCGATCCGACTAGATGCCACATATTTGCAATTTTGGCGGTGTTTAGGAATGGACGACCAAGGATGAGGGGTAATTTCTTTGTCGCTTTTTCATGTCTAGGATAACAAAGTCAGCTTTTGGAACATATGCACCTTTTATTAACAAGAAGATCGCTTGCAATTCCTTCTTATGTAGCGAATTAATTGATCAGCTTGTTGCAAATAAATTGTAGTTGGTGCTAATTCAGTGTAATACATATTTTCATAATTTTCTAGACATGATGTTTACACTAGAGCCTAAATAACAAAACAACATTATGGAATTTATGTGAGCAAGAAATGATAGAATTTTTGGGATCACCTTTCTTAACAGGGGTAGCTCAATCCATCTACACTAAAAATCATATCTTGATGTGACTAGATTAGCAGTTTCTACAAATTCCTTAGGTTTCTAGGATCCTACCCTTTTCATGAGATGGCATGGCAACAAATTAATTGAGCTAATTAGGTTTCGAGCATCTTATTAAAACTTAATTGATTCCCTTAAAGAGTGAAGAGAAATCATCCAACTTAGCATTTACAATTTTCAACAATTTGTCATTAGCAAGAAGTTTTATTAATGCTATCAGTCATTCTTCCTTGACTATAGACAAGATCTATTAGGAAAGGATAGCTACCATTAGGATTATTACGCTTGCAAAAATATTGTAATTGTTACCTCTCTCTAGTTGTTGTAACGCCGATTCAATACTTGATTTTGAGGGCGAAAAACCGTTGTCATTGTTGACGAAGTTGAGATCCTTGTGAGTTTGTGGGCAGTGGATGCCCAAATAGCCTACCTCCAATGCACTTCACAAGTCATAGGCAGCCATAGATTGCACCATCTCTTTGGGCGCCTAGCTTCTCGCAGTTTCTAACCCTTTAAGTAGTAGATCCATCCCTTGGCTGCAAGGATGTTAGCTTGATTGACATCATCTTCTCTCCATCCTTGATTGGACATAGCTCGCTTGTGGGGTTGTAGTCGCTCTTCGCTCCATCCTTGATTGGACATCATCTTCCTCGATTAGCTCCTTGGCATCGTGCAGAACTTTTTAGCGAAAAAGAATGCACCACCGCAAAGATCCAGGTGATTTCTATCTAATGGTACTAAGCCATGGTAGAAATTCTAGATCAAGAGCCGCCTTCCATACCATGATGGGGGCAAGCAAGTGATATACCTTTGTAATTAATTGCCCCATGTTTCCTGAGATAGACTCGTCCGTGTGTTGTTGGAAACTAGAAATCTTATTTCAAGAACATTGGTTTTACCCATTAGGAAAAAACTTTACTAAAAGGCATTGTAGCATTTCTCCCAAGTGTCTACAGAGTTACGATTGTTATAGAACCATTGCTTCGTTTTACTCAACAAAGAAAATAAGACAAAAACGGAAGGTGAATAGCCTCTGAGTTACTCCCTCTAATAATAAAGGTACTACGTAAATATTGAGATGTGTGCTACCATCCTTATGAGGCTTACCACAAAAAGAACTAGCTTGAACCATTGTTACTAGCACGAACAACCCAACTGGCTACCGATCCTCCCACCGCTGCCTACCTCGACACTCTCGCCACCGTTGGCACGCACATACAAAGAGACAAACAAACAGAGGATAGTTTATAAAGGAGCTAATTTGTTTGTTGATAGAGGGTCTACTTACAATATGAGTCGACGCGTATAACTAATTGAAGCTAAATAGTACCAAAACAATAATTATGAATCTAAATAGTAATTTTAAAAGTTATAAACCGATAACGTATCTAGTATGGGAATATTTGCAATTAACTTCCCCTGCGGAAAACTGCAGAAACTATGGTAAAAAAGTCATCTAAATTACCAAAATCACACATGATGAGATACATATCTAGAAAATATTCAGTGGAAACTCGATCTCGCTTGTAAGATATAAAATAATAAATTTTAAGCGAGAAAGTCATTCCAAATGATTTAGTAGAAATTTATTATTTTTATATCTCACAAATGAATTCGAGTTTTGACAAGATATTTTGCAAGGTTGTGTATCATCATATTATCTACATGTGTGAATTTTTTAGTGAATTTAGATAAGTTTTTACTGTGGTTTTGCAACAAATTTTACGGAAAGTTAGTTTGCATTGGGACACGCTCCCTTTAACCGAATTTAGAGACCGACATTAATTTTGTCAGAATTTATAAACTATAAGGCCCCCTTTGGCACGCAAAAACAACAAAGGGGAAACGAAGGAACTAACGCCAGGGGAAAGGAAAGCACGCACTATCCTTTGGAATGCTCCCCCGCCGTTTCATCCTTTTCAGCGGCCGGTTTTTCGGGGAGTGAGAAAAAGAGAGAGGGAGGTTGTACGGGAGCCGCAAGAAGCAAAGACAACCATGGCGGCAATGGGCGAGCTCGAGCTGGGGAGGCCGGCTATTTCTTTTTCGGTTTTCTCCGCTGGGACGAAGCGGCTGTAGGGCGGGGCTGGACGAGGCGTCCTTGCGCTTTGGCAGAACCGCCGCCGTGGAGGCGGGCTCCGCCATCTCTCCACTCGGGCGGGCGGCGGTGGGGCTGCTCGCCAAAGATCGTGCTCCGGGCGCGCGGGCGGTGGACCGCGGCGCTGCCATTCTCGCGCTGTTAGCCTAGGGCGCGGCCGTTCCCAAAGACGGCCGGGCGGCCGCTCTGTGCCATGCTAACGGCGGCGCTGCCGCTCGCTGGCGGCAGCTCTCTCATGGACACGGGCGCTTTTGGGCTCCTGGGCTGCGGGACGACGGCAAGTTGCTGCTCTCTGGCGGGCGGGCGCTTTTCCCCGGCGCTGGACGGCGGCGTTGAGCGGTCGCAGCTGCTGGTGGACTGGCGGCTCAGCGGCTAGCTAGCGCTGGACGGCCAGGGCGGATGCAGTATGTGGTGGCGCGGCTCCCAGACGCTGCGGTTTCTCCCGCAGACGGCTGCGGGGCCGCCTGGTTTGGCTTCTTGCCGTTTCCTTTCTCTCCTTGCCCCGGACTGCTAAAACCATGAGCCTCGGAGGGATTGTTGTATTCCTCCGCCGTTGTGAGACGAAGAATTCCTCCCGAACGATTCCTCCGCTTTTTTATGGCTACCAAACGAATGCTGACGCCATCCATCCATAGGGATTCGAATACTACGCCTCTCCCTTTGTTGCCCTGGATGAACCAAAGGGCCCTAAGGCCTTGTTCTATGTATTGGTTAGTGCACAGAATCAGAAGATTAAGTCATTAGATGCAAGAAATATTATCCAATCGTACTCAACTAGGCTCAAAAAGATTTGTCCTCGTGATTTGCCAACTAAACCGCCAGAATTGGCCATTTTTTACTAACATTTAGTGCTCCATATACGATGTAAATCGACGCGATTTCGGTAGAAATGGTGAGAAAAGTTTCTCGCAGCCATTGCGAACTTCGTCAAATCCTCGAACAAGGCGTAAATAAGACGAGCGAGCCCCATTATACAGCGCGTAAAGCGAAAAGAAATAAAGCGAAAAAGCTCGATTCAGCGAAATGGCGCTGCCGCCGTCATATGCAGCGACCTTGAAAGGGAGATCGGCCCTGACGGTGGCCTCGCTCGAGATTTCCAGTAATCGCCTACACCGAGAGACGTTCGCATCCCGGCACACCCCCTCCCTTCCTCCCTAGATGCGCTGTTGGTTCGTCAATGGTTCAGTGTTTGTTGGGTTTCGGGTACTAGTCGGGTGGCTTGTTCGCAGGTCATTTTGGATGAGCAGCTGCAGCTGAAGAAGTAAAACCATTCCTCTGTTCCCCTCAATCTTAGATTCCGCTGTCATCGTGATCTGCGCTTTCAGCCCTTTTCATTTGTGTGGACATACATCTTGAGCATTTGCAAATTGATGGGTGTACCACTGTACACGAGTTAAATTTGCAGCAGTATCAAGAGGAACTGGGTGATCCCTGCATGTTGCTGCAGAAATTTCTGAGATTTT
>JADLZL010006490.1:0-33161 GCA_015844335.1 Chrysopogon serrulatus
AAGGAATGTCAATTGCATTTCTGGCGTTGTCACGGGACTCTAAACTTGGTGATGCATAAATGGTCGGTGCTCTTCTCTTGATCTTGGTGTGCACATAAATGCAAACACAAACATATTAGAGTTACAACTTAAATTGATTAACCTAATTAACTCAACATGCTTTGTTCTTTAAAATTGTTCATGGCACCGTTCTCTTAATCTCGGTCTTAACCAAACAAGCTAAAATATTATATTCGATCTTGGGGAGGCGATAGTCATACTTATGTGAAAATTTATATAGAGATAGATAATCCTTCCATTGGTTAAGTATTTTCATTCTTTTACGCCATGAGAACTTAAATGCAACATTAAATGCTTAATCTTTTGATCTTACCACTCATGTCGTAAATAAATAAATCATGTAACACCAACTTTATCTTGTTCAAAGTGCCCAAGGATAGAAAAAAAAAGATAAATTTGGTTCTGTTGTTTTTTTCACCAGTGAGCCCTTGCACTTAATCTCTACCTTAGTTTTGCAAACAGGATAACACATCGAGCAAAGTTTATTAATTCTACAAGTGAAAGTTCTATGAACATGCACCTTGAGCAAGATCTTTGCCGGCTACTATTAAAGCTCTACTTCAACCTATGGGCCAAACCAAAGAACAAAAGTGATATCACCATCACTAGAGGTATGCAACCATCAAGACCTCCATTTCTCAAGATGGAGATATACACAAGAGTGGAAGAAAAAAGTTCTGTCGGTAAACTTAAAATTACTGTACCCTTGCCATAAGGTAATATTGTAGTTATCTAGTTAATTTGTATTCCTATCTACATTAATAATTTTTCCATAGCATATCCATCTTTATGCATATTAAAAAAATAATAATAATATCAAATAAATAAATAATAATATTCTTTGCTTCATTTCTTTGCATCATAGAATATTAAAAGCCCCACGTGAATATACTTGTGGTAACCCTGTAGAAATATTTCTTGTGGTGGCATAAAAAATAATAGCTCCTGTATTTACTTTCTTGCATTATGAAAAGCCTAAGCTCCACGAGAATAAATATTTTCTATGGTGGCATATAAAAAAAAATAAATAAAATATAATATAATAATACAACTATATATCATGCACACATATTTTATTTCTACATAATTAAACTAAAAATCCTAAAAAGAGAATCCTGCTATAACTTGTCAATTTGAAATCAACTCATAAGAATAATCAATTACTTATTGGTCGATCGCTAACCTCTTATTAAATTCGAGCCTCGAGTTTTGGTTTTCTTGTTGGAGTATAATTATGCGGGGAACAACATTATGACAAGGAGGGAGTCCATTAGTGGCACCTATCGGGGAGCGCTGCTGGTTAGCTCACTCTAAAGATCATCAACACCGGTATTGCAACATCTAGCTTGGGGGAGGAGCATCCCTAGTTATCAGGTAACTATATATACCTAGGTGATTATCGAGTCATTTTTTATATAGTCATAAAATACCAAAAATATATGGGCACATGAAGGTCCATGTCTTTAGAGTCTTGTGAGTCCAATAAAAAAAGATGAATAATAAATTAAAATCAAAAAATAAAATACTTATCTATGTATTAAGGTGTGATCATAGAGTGTGTTTAGTTAGTAAAAAGTCAAATAAAAGCTGGAGAACATTAAAATTTTGTCTTGGAGATGATGAATAGTTGCTCTACAGTAATTCCTTTCAAGTGCCTAGTTTTCAACCATGAATTCTCCTGAGTTTTGGACATGATTTGCTTTGATATAAGAATTTACTCTGAACCTAAAATTTGTGGAGGCATATGTTTGAGCTAAGTCTAGGTAATTGATTGATATGATACATGAAGGTCTAAGCTGCTATTTATCTTATTTCTAGCATTACTAAGTTCTGGAGATTTATTTTGAAAATCTAAAATCTTACATGATGAGCTCTTGTATGATAAAGTTTGAATTCCTACCAAAGCCATATATATGATACATTTAGAGTTAGGAAAACCTTTACGTATTCATGCTACTTGCTTTACATTGAGTTCAGTCAACCTTTGTTGTATACCTTATGAGAGCCTTGTCATGCTTTTAAAATCAAGATCACTTACACACTCCACCCACATATGCATTACTCCTACTCTAAGATGTAAGCGCAGTCATTTTCACTTTCATCCAGATCCACCTTAAAAATGTTTTTCTCCTACACTAGGAGTAAACACCCAAAATATACCCTATAGGATAGCCCCCATTTAATTGCTCTAAGTTCTTATCATTATCTCTCTAATTATTTATATTCAAAGGATGCATGTGGCTATGCAAAAGTATTGAAAAAAAGAGAGAAGAAGAAAAAGGAGAGTAAAAGATGGAGAAGTGTCCCAACAATTAAAACAATGGGTACATAGATGCCCGCCTCCCAGATGAATTAAAAAAAGAGAAAGAAAGAGAGAATAAAGATAGCCTATGTTTTCTCGCGAAAAGTTCTAAGGGGGGAGTTATCTTCAAAGAGCAAAAGTAGAATTAGGATTAGCCACTAAATACCATATATACACCTATCCACCATATTCCATACACATGCACATCTTGATTTGATTGTATGCCTCGATTCTCTGTGGATCCATTGTTTGACTTTACGACATATGAATTGCAAGTATGCTCATCCTTGTTATTGCCACTCCTATAAGCTCCACTATAAATCCTTAGTTGTAGAAAGGCATAACATCATTAATGCCTTAGTGAGATCCATAAATACCATATATAATAAGAGATTTGAGGGTATCATACAATTATGCTCTGATTTTTATTTCGAAAACTTACAAAATTCTAGAATATTGGTACTGTGAAGAATTTGAGACATAGTGCTTGACTTGATTGTTCTATCTTTTCGATTGCTCAAGACTTATGCAAAATTTCAAAAGCTCCATGGTTAAAGGTAAAATGGGTATGTTTGAAAGTTAGAGCGGTTTTGTTTTTTTAGAAGGAAAATTTATGTTTAAAAGCGAGTGTGCTTAAAAAGAAATAAAAGTATTGCAGCAACTCGATCCAAATATTTTAATAATTAGGCTTAGGTTGTTTGCCACGGATTTGGTAAAAGGTAAGCTTGGGGGAGTTGTTGCCGGTGGATAACATCAATATTTATTATAACTTTAGACATGAAAGGATACATGAATACATACTAGTCTAGCGTTTTAACCCGACAATTTCCACGAGTTTTGCATATTCTATATTTTCCAAAGATTATTCCAAAAAGCATAAAGGAAGGGATTATAGTGCATAATCATCACAAAACTTATCCGTGACGGAAAACATCATCATCAGGCTCAGGAAGGGTCTAGAAGACACCGAAGCGGCCGGGACCACAGGGGGGAGTCAGTGGGGCCGGCCGGCCCCACCCCCCCGGTCGCCCCCCCAATGGCCTCGGCCACCGCCTTACGGAGTCTTCCTCCCACGCTTCCTTGGAACCCAATCAAAGCATTTCTACGTCGATCTAAGGTCGGTTTGATCCGCCCGGTGCACATAAGATGAAGAGCGGATCGATGGCGTGGTGGTTCCTTGCCCTCTACTCCACCTCGGCCTATATAATGACGCCCCAAGGCCCTTCCTAGAGGCATTCTATACCCCGGTGCTTCATATTCTCCACATAAATTAGGGTTAGGGTCCCTCTAGTTGATCTAGTTCTAGTTCATCTAGTTCTAGTTCATCTAGATGTAGCAATTAGGAGGCTAGTTCTTCTAGATCTAGTCTTGTTTAGAGATTAGAGAGATTGAGCAGAGGAGTAGAGATTCTGGAGGAGTTCCGGCCTGTCGGTGCTTCTTCGTGGCTGTATTCTTCTAGATTCAGTTCCCTCGCTCGGAGCTGCATTCTGAGGTACTTTTGTATTCGCCATTCCGATTCAAGTAAGCAACTTGTTTTTATTCGTTCTTAAGTTCACAGCTCATATTGAGTGCTTTGATCTTGGTCATTACTTGGTTGAAGTAGTATTTCGTAGTGTAGGCGTGGTGCCTAGGCTAGGTTTACTTGTGGATGTCCACGATTAGCCGGATAGTGGTAGTTCACGGGGTGACTTTATAGGCTGCGTTGATTCCTCTGTAGTCCACGTCCCGTTGATAGGGACGGATAGGGCGATAGGTGCTTGGTAGGAGATTACTGTTGTTTCTTCTCCTATTCGAGTGACTTGCCCAGTTAGACGGTATTATACAAAACTTACTAGGTTGTCGAACTAGAGTGCAATAGCTATTTCCTCTTTCTTGATATGATCTAGCCTAATTGTAGGATTAAATCTATATCTTGTGTCATCATCACAAGCTGTGTTCCCTGTGGATACGATATTTATAACCTCAGGGTAAAATGTGACTTTGGTATGATATGTGGCGCTTGCGGATAATCCTACTTAAATCTTATTTAATGGAGTGCGATTAATTTATACCAACACGCTCTCATCGCAGCGCATCAACCGCCAAGTTCCGTTAGATTCGACGAGACTCGAACAAACAACTGTCTGGGTAACCCCAAGATAGGCTATCAGTGATAAAACATCGACAGCTGGCGCTCCAGGTAGAGGCTTTTGGCGAATTCTTTCTCGAGAGCTTGGCGGACCTCGGCATGAACATGAGCTTCATCGAGGGAACAACCTTCATCTTCGGCTCATGGATGCGCAAGGCGGATCACAGCAGACGACTTCACAATTGTCTCCTCGGCGAAGAAGACAAGTCGAGGCATAGAAATCCTAGAAGAAGTCGAACTTCGCCGAGAAGATGAAAAAAACTCAACATATCCAAATTCGAGCGGACAATAAAGGCTATGAAGCCCGACTTGGAAAAGGAGGGCAAATTTTTTTTCTAAAGATATCGGGTAGCAGAACAACTCTCTTCCCTTTCGGATTGAAAAATACAACTGGTATTGTACATGAACTATGCACTAAGGGCCTTAAGATCGGGATGATCATATACGAAGCGATCTGTTCAACTCGAGAGATTGTAAAACATTACTCAAACTATTCTTGGCCAAATCCTCAAGATTATTCATATTATGAAGAGCTCCCATATCAAGAAGGAGACAAATTCAGCAGCTCAAGCGATGACACCTCGAAGAAGGTGGAAAAAAATTCAAATTCAAAAGAACCCAGAGAACCGTTTATATGGCAGACTCCACTCTACAACCACCAACAATACTAGATGTAAGATCGTCCAATGAATCAGAATCAAACATATCGCCAGGGGCGAGAACACCGATATAAATGAAAGTGAAGAACAGAAGCAAACCAAAATCAAGAAGAATAAATTGAAGCACGGAAGAAGAACCCGGGCTGCTCAAAGAAAACAAGCCTAGGACAAGTATAAAGAAGAATTGATGAATTTTAACAAGAAAAGAAGGAAGCTAAAAAACAGAAAAATTTAGATAGACAAAGGATTCAAGATCTCACCAAGGAGTTAGAAGAACTCAGTAAAAAAGAACAAGAAAAAGAAGCAGAAATGAACAAAACAACTGAGGCAGAAAAAGAACCCAGAGACCGACAGCAGCGCCCTAGAAAGTCAGCTTTCGAACGACTAGAGGGAGAAAGCAGCAGTAACAACGAGGCAAGAACAAGAAGAATCCCACAAAAAAGTCGCCACGCTCCAACAAGAACAGAACTCTTAGAAGAAGAACAAGGTGATTCCGAATTTAGGGAAGTCAGATCAACAAAAAGAACCCAGACTCAATATTTCAGGAGAGAAGAAGAATCTGACCGGGGTACATTATCAAATAGAACAACCCTGTGATAGATTCCCATGCTTCGCAAGAAGGATATAAGTCATCAGATTGCCTCCGAAATTCAAGCCGTCAAATCATTCTAAGTACGATGGAAAAATAGAACCCAGGCAATGGCTCAGGGTCTATTCGCAATCAATAGAGTTGGCAGGTGGAAACGATGACATTAAAGCACTATTTTTTCCAATGGCATTAGAATCTATGCCACTATAATGGTTCGATAAATTAAGGCCAGGATCAATCAGATATTGGAAGGATCTGCAAAGGGCTTTTTGCGATCACTTCGTAGGAATTATAACACATCCAATAACGTCGGCAGAGTTGAAAAGCTTGAGACAACAAAGGAATGAAAATCTCAGAGACTTCTACAGAAGATTTGGAGAAATAAGGGCGCAAGTTCATGACATTACAGATAGAGAAGTAGTAGAAGCGTTCGAAGATGGCTTCCTCTCAAAATGGCAGTTCAAAGATTTCTGCAATGAAAATCCAAGAACCAACGTAGAATTCAAAAGAAGCAGTTGAAAAATTAATCTCTTCGAGAAGAGAACAAGAAGCAATTCCTAGAACGAGACAACCCAGATAGAAGAAATCATTTTGACAACGGAACATACGACAAAAGGCCAAGGCAAGAAAATATGGTTGCGGCGACAAACAACAAAAGGAGATATTCGAAAATGAAAGCGAGGGAATACAAAGAGAAAGATCAAGGAATTTCAAAATACTCCATTCTATTTCCACCCAAAATCAAGTCACAAATTGATAGATTGCATCATTTTTAGGAATCAGTACAGCAGAAGAAACTACGAGTAACAAAAAGCGGATAAGGAAGAAAACAACTCAACAAAAAGGAAAAAAAGCCAGAAGGAGATTACCAAGAAGCGCAAAGACAGATTGTTTTGGTAATTTACTCAGGAGTACTAAACTCAAGAAGCCGAGAGGCAAGAAAAGTTAGCTCCTGAGAACAATTATGGCGGCAGAACCCCATAGCGCCTAGATATCTCGATTGGTCGAATACCCAATACTTTTCTCAAGGGGCGATCAATGGACAAGCACGACCAATCTTTGGGCACTATCCACTAGTCCTTGCTCCTACCATAGCAGGAGTAGCAGTACCAAAAGTCTTAATTGATGGAGAGGCAGGATTAAACATAATATTCACAAAAACGCTCAGAAAGATGAAGATAGATTACAAAGGAATGCTAACTTCAACTAGCACACCATTTTATGGGATCATACCAGGAGAAGCATCAATGCCTATTGGACAAATCATGTTACCAGTCACTTTTGGAACACTAGAAAAATACAGGATAGAGTTCACTAAATTTGAAGTAGCAGACTTGAATCACATTACCACGCCATACTGGGGAGACCAGCATTAGCAAAATTCATGGCAATCCCATATTATCCATATCTATTGCTAAAGATCCCTACAACAAAGGGAGTCCTATCATTAAAAGGAGACTTGAAGAAAGCTTTTGATTGCGATATCCAAGCAGTTTAGATATCTCAAAAATTACAAGATTTAAAGGTCAGAAAGGAAATCGCCACGTTAGCGGAAGAACTCAGACAAGAAGGGTGTTGACACCTGTTAGCGTCAACTTTTACTAGGGCTTTTTACCCGATGGACAACAAGATAACACACTAGTCTAGGGCTTTATCGACAAATTCCACGAGTTTTGCATGATACGTAATTTCGGGGGGTGATTTCGAGAAAAGCTGAAAAAGAGGGATTCTAATGCAAAATAACCACGAAACTTATCCGCCCACGAAGGACATCACGGGAAGACTCGGGAAGACTGCAGAAGACACCGGAAGGGGGAGGGGGCGAGGCCGCCCGGTGGTGGGGCCGGCCGGCCCCACCATGGCGGCCCGGCCGCCCCATGGCGCCGGCGGCCCCCCAGCTAGGGGTTTGCTCCCCCTGCGGAATGTCCCTCCACCGCCTCAAGGATGCATCTCGGCCCTACGTTACATCGGTTTGATCTGCGGCGCCTGGCGCATCCCAGGACTATAAATATGAGGGTAGACCCCTCCTGGAGGGAGCCAATTCATTATTCATCAAGGTCTCAAGCCATCAAGCATCAAGAGCCTTCAAGTTCATCAAGAGTCTTCTAGTTCATAGGATTAGCTAGCTAGATTAGAAGTAGAGGAGATCTAGTTCTTCATCGGATCTGGAGCCCCCTGGCGTCAGGCTGGGCAGCGAGTTCGGTAATAGATCTAGTTCTTAATTACCTTATTGTATTCATTATTCAGATTAGGGAGACTTTACTCTAAATATATTCATATGTTCTTAATTGCAATAGTCATTGTTTACTTTGATTATATGTCTAGTTTAGTTACTTGATCTTATTGAATTCATGTAATTGCTCGTATAAGCGTTTATCCATATGTACAATGGGTAGATGATAGGCGATATGTAGGCGTGGTGTCTAGATGTCTTGTTTATCTGCGAGTGCACCACGATATGCCGGGGCGTGTGGTAGTCTGCGTGGGTGGCAGCTACGTTAGTTCCTACGTAGTCCACCTCCAGGTATGTAGGACTGGCATGGGCACGGTCGCGAAGGAGGTGACTTAGGTCTTAATACCCTCATTAGTTGATGCCTCTTTACATGCAATGATGATTTAGGGTTGATTTAGCAATGATTACTAGATGTAGTTGCACTAATTAGAGTTATTCAATTGGCGTAGTTATAGACCTATCTCCGTAGTTTATCCAATGGCTATTTTGTGATTATGACTAGTAAGATGCTCGATGATTATCTTTAATTATAATATTTGATGATTATGCTTTCACCGCATTTATCTTTATTTATCTTGTGACCTCACACTGTTATAAGTAGAGTATACGACTTAGGTAGTATTGCTTATCATGTCCACATAGTTTCACATCAATATGGCAATAATAGTTTATTACATAGCTTTCCCAGAGGTATAATTATGAATCGACAACACGGAGACTTCCCTAGGTAAAATGCTACAACGGTATAATTATCGTAAAACTTGCGAGAACCCATTAGTTTATATTTATATCTTATTCATATATTTTATACGCCTAGTCACAGTTAGTAATTCAAGAGTGACTAGTTGCTAATGACAAGTAATTATATACCAACCATTTAAGGGGTCATTGCTAGGAGTAGGGTTTATCTACGCTTTTTAGTAGTGGCGTTAGAAATGCCAACAAGCATTTTTGGCGCCGTTGGGGAAGGCACAATAAACTTAGAACATATTGATGACCTATATACAAATGGATAAAGTCATATTACCAATCGATCTCTAACTCTATTAGGTACACCCTTCGTTGTTATCATTTTCTTATCTTATTCGGGGTGATGAATGAATGGTTTTTCTCTTCCAAAGAACTTTTCTTGACGATCGAGAAACTCCTTGGAAGGAAAAGGCTTGCGAGAAATAAAGGGAGAAATTCGAGTCACCATCAAGAACACCCTTTGCTGCTCACGCTAACTCTTCGGAGGAGCCGGCTCCAACTTTGGAAGAAGAATTCGAAGAAGAAGTAGAAGAACAAGCGAGAAGAGTATTTAGGTGAAAACCTAGCTCACGTGTTTGAAGACATGGTGAGAAGTCAACTGCGAGTTCTACGCCCCAACAACGACAAACATCCGGATTTGGACTAGCGGTCAACCTTTGGGGAGAATGGATTCGAGCTCAAGCCTGCTCTCATCACCATGGTTCAAGCCGACCAATTGCGTGGAAAGGACATGAAGATGCAAGTGCACACTTACAACACTTTCTAGAAATCTGCGGCACCTTCACTATCGGAGGAGTATCAAAAGATGCTATCTTACTCCGTCTTTTCCCGTTCTCATTATTGGGGAAAGCCAAGCGGTGGTTCTACATCAACAAAGATAAGCACACTACATGGGACCTATGCTCAACCATTGCTTTCTGGCAAAATTCTTCCCTATAGCCAAGACCAATGCTCTGCGTGGGAAGATTTCAAGTTTCAACAACAACATGATGAATCATTCAGCTGAAGCATGGGAAAGATTCCAGAACTATATTGAAGACTGCCCTCATCATGGGATAGAGGAGTGGCTATTAATGCAGACTTTCTATCACGGGCTTATCTCTAGCACCCGTGAGTCTATTGATCTTTGCGGTAATTTGGAGGAGCTTTCTGTCACTAAAGCTCACGATGCTAAAGCACTTCTCGAGAAGATGGCCTCAAACTCAACATGCAATGAAGAATGTACTCAACCTCGCAAGAAGGGAGGAGAATCCATCATCTCGACATGGTCCTTTGCTAAGCTAGACCTCATCATGAAAAAGCTCGATATCGAGAAGAAGGAAGTCATGCGTCAATGATTCCCATATGACATGTGAAGAATGTGGAGACTACGGGCACTCATTTGTCGGTTGCCCTACTTTGCAAGAGGATGTGAACTTCATCAACAATAACACCTACTATCGTCCTCGGCAAAATCAAGGATGGAATCAACAACCTCGACCGGGTAATTACCAAGGTAACAACTAAGGTAACAACTTTAATAATTATAACCTTTCGCCTTTGAGAGAATTAGTTACTAGTCAATCCAAACTACTAGATCAAATGACTAGGAAGCTAACATCAAATGATAAAACTTTGGAAAACATACATGCTAGAATGGATACTTTTGCTTACGCCATAAAGAATCGGCATAGCTTTAATAAAATGTTAGAATCACAATTAGCTCGGTTAGTTCTTTCTTTGTTCCTCCACTAGAGAAAGGCAAGATTACAGGCCAACGGAAGATTTAGAAACTGCTAACCTTGTTGATATTCACAATGCAACCCAATATCATATTGAGCTGCGGATGTGCGGTGGATTGACCACTCTCTACCGAGAGAAGATGGGAGACCACTGGAAGACACATTATTCCTATCTCCATAGGATGCCCACAGTTTTTCGAGAGGCTATCTGCGACCGGCGCAAGTGTCAACATCATGCCCAAGGTAATTTATGAGAAAATACTAAATGATCCCCTGTTGTACACAAACATGCGCTTGCGACTTGCGAGATCGATCCATTTGCTACCCGAGGGAGTACTAGAAGAAGTTGTTATTAGAGTGGGGCAGTCATATGTCCCAGTTGATTTCGTGGTCATGGAGGCAGGGAGTAGATGAGAAGGCACCCATCATTTTGGGCCGACCATTCCTATGCACAACAAAAGCCATCATCTATGCGAGTTTGGTAAGATCGTCCTGTCCATCAAAGACAAGAAGGAGAGATTCACATTCAAGAACCGCATCTGAAGCTCTCCTGCAGCCCCGAAGCAATTTCAGCAACAAGAAGAGCAAAACGACAACCAATGCCAAAGAAGAAGAATAATAGAAATAACAGAAGATGGAGGAGGACCAAGCATGCACACGAGGAGACAACTCAACTAATCCTTTGCTCTCAACATAGAAAACGATCACAGACTACCCAAGCCATTTCCAATCAAGAGAGGTGATCGGGTGTCCTAATCATTGAATGCACTATCAAAGACACCACCTTTCCTCGCACCGTCTGCGACAACTGGATCGCTGCAGCGTAATGTCAAAGCGGTATATGATGAATTATTTAATTTACCTTTATACCCAACATGTATTCGAGTTGCGGATGGCGGACCAATCACTAAGGTTCCCTGAAGGAATAGTCAAGGATGTCATGGTAAGAATTCAAGGACAATATATACTGCAGATTTTCTAGTCCTTGACATGCGGGGAGGCGATGATTCCCGATCCTCTTGGGAAGACCGTTTCCTCTAAACGCTAACGCCAACATCTACATTGGGTGGGACAAATCCACTTCAACCTACCTACCAGGAAAGGTGCTATTTGTCAATTCAGAACATTAAATAACCATGAGCGGGCGAGGAAAGCAGCGCAAGGGGAGAAGACGCCAAGTATACCGTCGGGCTACTCGGCCTCCTTTGTGGATGGGAAGACTTTCTGGCAAGATCATGAAATATGAAGATCGCTTCCCCGAGCAAGAAGAGAACAAACAAGCACCTCATTTGGAATAGGCTGGGGAAGAAATTTGAAAGGATGGACGGATCGCCAAAGAAGAAAAGGAGGAGATCTTAGCACGATTAGAAAGCGTGGGAGAAAGCAAACAAAGATGAAGAGCAAGAGTTAGAAGAGAAAGAAGCAAAAAGAGACTGAAGCAAGATGGAAGGAGGCACCACGACGCATCACCGCAAGATGGGGAGTTGGCGAGGTTACCTCGGGCGATGAACTCGAGTAAGTGCTCACTCTGTCTAAGTCTGTCGGTAGACTTTAAATTCCGTACCCTAGCCATAAGGTCAGAATGGTAGCTATCCCATTAAATGCATTAGTAAACTCAATTTATTTAGTAGCATTATCTGTTCATATATTAAAAATAATAAAAATATTTATTGCATTATTCATGGCATCATAAAGCCCCATGTGGATACCCTATGGCATTTTTCGAAGGAATACCCCTTGTGGTGGCATAAAAATAGAAAAAAAAATGGAATCTGCTTAAATTAGACAACATAAAAATAACTCATAAAGGTAATCAATTACTCTTTGGTGACCGCTAACCCATTATTCAATTCGAGCCTCGAGTTTTGGTTTCTTGTGGAGTATTTATGCGAGGAACGACATTATAGCAAGGAGGGACTATCGGTGGTGACCACGGGTTCGCTATTAGCTGGTCCGCTCTAAAAGGAATCTACACCAGATATTGCGATCATCAAGCTTGGGGAAGAGCATCCCTAGTTATCGGTGACTACACCTAAGCGATTTTTGAGTCTACTTTATATAATCATAAAATACCAAAAATATGTGGGCACATGAAGGTCCACAAGGTCATAGAGTCTTTTTTTGTTAGGAGTTTAATTTAAAACTATAAAAAGATATATAACTAATAAAACCAAATAAATATTTAGTTCTATATTTATTAGAGTATAATTAGTCCAGGCTAGAGCTATTAAAATTGATGAACACTAAAATTGTTTTGGATGTGATGAATAGTTGCTCTGTTATAATGCTTACTAAAGTACCTACTTGCCAAACTTAAAATCTCCTTGGTTTTAAGCATTGTTGTTTTAATTGGAGAATTTATTCTGAACCATTAATTGTGGAGGTATAAGCTTGCGCTAAGTCTAGGTAGCTGATTGATATGATTCATAAAGGTTGAGCTGCTATTTATCTTCTTCCTAGCATTACTAAGTTTTGGAGATTTTGTTTTTAAAAATTTAAGAAAATACATGATGAGCTCTCGTATGACAAATGTGAATTCCTACCAAAGCCACATTAATATCTTAGAGGATAGGAAAACCCTTTCACATTTAATTTGCTTGCTTTGCATTGAGTTGATCAACTTTGTGTTGCATACCTTATGAGAGTCTTGTCATGCTTTTAAAACCAAGAATCATTTGCACACTCCAGTTCACATATGCATTATTCCTACTTTAAGGAGTAATCGCAATCATTCACCATACTTCCATACATGTTCATTATAAAATGTTCACCTCCTACCTTTGGGAGAGGGCCTTAAAAAATATACACACACCCTATAGGAATAACCCCCTGTCTTTAATGCTCTAAGTCCCTGATTATATCTCTCAATTCATTTATTGTATTCAAAGGATACATGTGGCTATAAAAAAAAAAAGGAGAAAAAGGGAATAAAAGATGGACAAGTGTCCCAGCAATCAAAAAAAAAATAATGGGTACTAGATGCCCGCCTCCCGAATAAAAAAGAAATAATAAAGATAGCCTATGTCTTTCTGAGAAAGATTTTAAAAGAAAGTCATTCCCAAAAGAGCAAAAGTAGAAATAGTAGTTAGCCAAAAATAACACATATGCACCCATCCACCATATTCCATACACATGCACATCTTGGTTTGATTGTATGCCTCGATTCTCTGTGGATCCACTAGTTGACTTTACAATACGTGTTTTGCAAGTATGCCTATCCTTGTTAATGCCAATCCTATAAGCTCCACTATATATACCTTTAGCTATAGGGGGCATAACAACATTAACGCCTCAAGAGAGAACCACAAATACCACATACATTGAGAGACTTGAGGGTGTCATACAATTAAGCTCGAGTTTTATTCTGAAAACCTATCAAAAACTTCAGAATGTTAGTATTGCAAAGAATTTGAGACATAGCACTTAGCTTAGTTGTTCTATCTTTCGATTGCTCAAGACTTATGCAAAAAGCTGTGAAACCCCATATTACAGGTGAAATGAGTAAGTTTAAAGATTAGAGCATATAATGTTTGATCCGGAGGAAATTTTGTTTGAAAGCATGTGTCTTTGGAAAGTATAATGATATTGTAGCAACTCGATCCAAATACAGTATCAACTAGACTTGGTGTGTTTGCCAAGGGGCTGGCAAAAGGTAAAGCTTGGGGGTATTGTTGACACTGTTAGCGTCAACTTTTACTAGGGCTTTTTACCCGATGGACAACAAGATAACACACTAGTCTAGGGCTTTATCGACAAATTCCACGAGTTTTGCATATTCTGTAATTTCGGGGTGATTTCGAGGAAAAGCTGAAAAAGAGGGATTCTAACGCAAAATAACCACGAAACTTATCCGCCACGAAGGACATCACGGGAAGACTCGGGAAGACTCGAAGACACCGGAAGGAGCTGAGGGGGGCCGAGGCCGCCCGGTGGGGGCCGGCCGGCCCCACCATGGCGGCGGCGCCCCGGCTAGGGTTTGCTCCCCTACGGAATGTCCCTCCACCGCCTCCAAGGATGCATCTCGGCCCCTACGTTATATCGGTTTGATCTGCGGCGCACGGCGCATCCCAGGACTATAAATATGAGGGTAGACCCCACGGAGGGAGCCAATTCATTATTCATCAAGGTCTCAAGCCATCAAGCATCCAGAGCCTTCAAGTTCATCAAGAGCCTTCTAGTTCATAGGATTAGCTAGCTAGATTAGAAGTAGAGGAGATCTAGTTCTTCATCGGATCTGGAGCCCCGGGCGTCAATTTGGGCGAGAGTTCGGTAATAGATCTAGTTCTTAATTACTTTATTGTATTCATTATTCAGATTAGGGAGACTTTACTCTAAATATATACATATGTTCTTAATTGTAATAGTCATTGTTTACTTTGATTATATGTCTAGTTTAGTTACTTCGATCTTATTGAATTCATGTAATTGCTCATATAGCGTTTATCCATATGTACAATGGGTAGATGATAGGCGATATGTAGGCGTGGTGTCTAGATGTCTTGTTTATCTCACGAGTGCACCCCGATATGCCGGGGACGTGTGGTAGTCTGCGCGTAGGTGACAGCTACGTTAGTTCCTCCGTAGTCCACCCCCGTATGTAGGACTAGCATGGGCACGGTCGCGAAGGAGGTGACTTAGGTCTTAATACCCTCATTAGTTGATGCCTCTTTACATGCAATGATGATTTAGGGTTGATTTAGCAATGATTACTAGATGTAGTTGCACTAATTAGAGTTATTCAATTGACGTAGTTATAGACCTATCTCCGTAGTTTATCCAATGGCTAGCTGTGATTATGACTAGTAAGATGCTCGATGATTATCTTTAATTATGATATTTGATGATTACGCTATCACCCGCATTTATCTTTATTTATCTTGTGACCTCTGCCTGTTATAAGTAGAGTATATGACTTAGGTAGTATTGCTTATCATGTCCACATAGTTTCACATCAATATGGCAATAATAGTTTATTACATAGCTTTCCCGGAGGTATAATTATAAATCGACAACACGGAGACTTCCCTAGGTAAAATGCTACAACGGTATAATTATCGTCCGCTTGCGAGAACCCATTAGTTTATATTTATATCTTATTCATATATTTTATCGCCTAGTCACAATAGTACAATATAAATCTATGTTAATTTCCTAGCAATATAATTGGGGGTGACAACCTACTTCATGTTTAGGAATGTTAGTAATTCAAGAGTGACTAGTTGCTAATGACAAGTAATTATATACCGACCATTTCTGGGGTCATTGCTAGGAGTAGGGTTTATCTCTGCTTTTTAGTAGTGACGTTAGAAATGCAAACAAAGGGCTTCAAATACCAAGTAAGAAGATGAATAAGACCAGTAGTTTCACTCCTTCAGAAGAAGCAAAAACAAAGAAAATTGATTTGCAACCGGTGATTCGGAAAAGACGGCGATAATCCGTGCAGAACTAGACCCTAAATAGGAACTTCGCGCTCACCAAATTTCTTCGGGACAATAAACATATATTCGCCTGGAAGCCTGCAGACATGCCTGGAGTCCTGAGAGATTTGGCTGAGCATATAATTGACGTAAATAAAGGAGCAAGACCGATAAAGCAAAAGCTATGATGATTCGCACCAGACAGAAGGATAGCAATCAAGAAAGAACTCACTAAGCTCATTGCAGCAGGGTTCATCAGAGAAATACTAAACTGGACTGGTTGGTCAATCCGATCTTGGTGCCCAAGAAGAACATGCAGGGCAATTACGAATATGCATTGACTTTACGGATCTCAATAAGCATTGCACAAAAGACCCATACAACCCACCAAGGATCGATCAAATCATTGATTCAACAGCAGGATCGACATTACTCTCTTTTCTAGATTGTTACTCAGGATATCATCAAATCTCTTTACGAGAAGAAGATCAAAGCAAAACTTCTTTCATAACACCTTATGGAGCATATTGCTATAAATCAATGCCTTTTGGGCTAAAAAACGTAGGAGCAACTTATCAAAGAGCCATACAGACTTGTTTGGGAGATCAAATAGGAGTCAACGCTGAGGCATACATCGATGATGTGGTAATAAAAACAAAGACACCCGACACATTGATAATAGACCTTGAAGAGACATTCAAGAATCTAAAAGCTTGGAAGTGGAAGCTTAATCCAACTAACTGCGTTTTTGGGGTACCATCTGGATAATTATTGGGTTTCTTGGTCAGTAACAGAGGTATTGAGGCAAGCACAAAACAAGTCAAAGCAATACTAAAGATGACACCCCCAGAAAACATCAAGGACGTACAAAAGCTTACTGGATCCATGGCTGCATTAAACAGATTTATATCAAGACTTGGGGAGAAAGGGATGCCATTCTTCAAATTATTAAAGAAGTCTGAAAACTTTGAATGGTCAAAAGAAGCAGACGAAGCATTCCAGAAAC
This sequence comes from Chrysopogon serrulatus, assembly GCA_015844335.1. Taxonomy (NCBI): domain Eukaryota; kingdom Viridiplantae; phylum Streptophyta; class Magnoliopsida; order Poales; family Poaceae; genus Chrysopogon; species Chrysopogon serrulatus. The sequence continues at coordinate 16,866 of JADLZL010006490.1, forward strand.
TAAAAGAGTACGTGATATCAGCTCCAGTAATGGTACCACCACAAAAAAAAGAAGACTTACTACTTTACATCACAGCAACAAGGAACATTATCAACACAGCTATTGTAGTTGAGAGAAAAGAACCCGGACATACTTACAAAGTTCAAAGACCGGTATATTACATTAGCGAAGTATTGACAGAATCAAAAGCAAGATATCCTCAAGTCCAGAAAGTGCTATACGCAGTACTAATAACATCAAGGAAATTAAGACACTACTTTCAGGAACACAAAATCACGGTGATAACAGATTTTCCACTTAGAGACATCCTAAGGAACCGTGATTCCACAGGAAGAACTACAAAATGTGCAGTCGAATTGGGAACTTTCAAGATAGATTTTAAACCAAGAACAGCAATAAAATCTCAAGCCTTAACAGACTTCATAGCAGAATGGATAGAAATCAATCAAAAGGAACCAGAAATTATCAATGATCATTGGAAGATGTATTTCGATGGATCACTAAAGATAGCGGGAGCTGGCGCAGGAGTACTGCTAATATCTCCTGAAGGAAAACAACTCAAGTATGTATTGCAAATACTGTGGCAAGCCACGAATAACGAAGCAGAGTATGAAGCATTGTTGCACGGATTAAAAGTAGCAAAAAGCTTGGAGATAAGAAGACTTCTCGTTTATGGGGATTCATCAGTAGTAATCAACCAGATAAATAAAGAATGAGACTGTACCAAAGATAATATGGGAGCCTATTGTGCTGAAGTAAGAAAAATGGAGAAAAACTTCCAAGGCCTAGAAGTACACCATATATTAAGAGATTCAAATGTGGCAGCAGATGTGCTGGCGAAACTAGGTTCAGATAGAGCCAAAATTCCCCCAGGAATCTTCATGGAAGAATTATTCGCACCATCGATAAGACAGATTGAAGATATAACAAGAGAAACAATGGACATCGATGGAACAAGTCAGATACCTCAACAGATCATGGTCATCCAAACAGATTGGATGCAAGAAATCATAGAATTTATCAAAGAAAAGAAGCTACCCAAAGATAAAACAGAGACAGCAAAAATAGTAAGAAAAAGCAAAAACTATGCCTTAATAGGTGACAAGATTTATAAAAGAGCAGCATCATCTGGAGTATTACTCAAATGTGTCAGCCAAGTAGAAGGGATTGAAATTTTAGATGAGATACATGGAGGATGTTGCGAAAATCATGCGGCATCAAGAACTCTAGTAGGAAAAGCATTCAGGTCTGGATTTTACTGGCCAACAGCACTCAAAGATGCAGAGCACCTAGTGAAGACTTGCCAAAATGCCAAATGTTCGCAAAATAGTCACATGTTCTAGCACATAATTTAATATGTATACCACCGGCATGGCCCTTCTCATCTTTGGGTCTAGACTAAAGTAGGACCTTTGAAGAAAGCCAAAGGAGGATTTGAGTATATCTTCATAGCAATAGACAAATTTACCAAGTGGATTGAATACAAACCACTAGTCAAATACAGTGAGACAAAGCAATAGAATTCATACGAGGAAATTATGCAATGTGATTTGGAATACCGAATCAAATAATTACAGACCTTGATTCACCTTTTACAGCAAGAGAATTTCAAGAATGGGCCGGAGATTGCGCAATCAAAATAAATTTTGCATCAGTAGCTCACCCACAAGCCAATAGATAAGTGGAAAGGGCAAATGGATTAATTCTGCAAGGTTTAAAACCAAGATTATACGAAGACTTGAAAGACTATGGAGGGAAATGGATAGAAGAATTACCCAAAGTTATATGGGGACTAAGAACACAAATTAGTAGAGCAACAGGATATTCTCCTTTCTTCCTGGTTTATGGATCAGAAGCAGTATTACCTGCTGACTTGATCTGGACAGCTCCAAGGATAGAACAATATGAAGAAGGAGAAGCTGAAGAAACAGGAAGATATGAAATTGATTCTCTAGAAGAAGTTAGAAACACTGCAATTATACAGAACGCTAGACATTTACAAGGACTAAGAAGACATTATGACAGAAGCACGCAAGAACGATCCTTCAAAGTAGGAGACTTGGTTCTAAAACTAATACAAAAGAAAGATGAAAAACACAAACTACTAAGTCCTTGGGAAGGACCATACAAGGTCCAAAAAGAGTAATGGGGGCACTGGGACATACGAACTAACTACAATGGATGACATACCATTAAAGAATACATGGCATATAAGCCAATTAAGAAGATTCTACACTCAAAGAAGAAGTGTAACTTATTTTAGGAGGTTTATGGGTACAACCGAGCTAAGGAATGCTAGAAAACCTAGCTGTAACTTCCAGCATCTTTTTTCCACTTTGTATGGTCTATTTTTAAGGTTTTATGGGTACAACCGAGCTAAGAAATGCCAGAAAATCCAGCTGTGACTACCAGCATCTTTTTGCCACTTTGTATGGCCTATTTTTGAGGTTTTATGGGTACAACAAAGCAAAGAAATGCCAGAAAACACAGCTGTGACTATCAGCATCTTTTTGCCACTTTGTATGGCCTATTTTTGAGGTTTTATGGGTACAACCAAGCTAAAGAAGAAAACCCAGCTGTGACTACCAGCATCTTTTTGCCACTTTGTATGGCCTATTTTAGAGGTTTATGGGTACAACCGAACTAAGGCATACGAGAAAACCCAGGCTCACTGCACTCAAGCCAGTGTTCTATTTGAGAGGTCTATGGGTACATCCGATGCTAAGGCATGCGAAAAAACCCAGACTCACTGCACTCAAGCCAGTGTTCTATTAAGAGGTTTTTTAGGTACAACTAAGCTAAGGCATGCGAGAAAACCCAGCTGTGATACACAACACCCTTTTTACTACGGGTTGTTGGTGTAACCCCTCGCTAAGGCATGCGTGAAAAACCTCCATCAATCATAGAAGACAACGGCAGAACAACTCGCCACAACAAAAAGAAGACTATAACACTTTTTTCTACGGGTTGTTGGTGTAGCCCTCCTAAGGCATGCAGAAAGCCTCCATCAACCATGGAAGACAACGGCAGAACAACTCTGCCACAATAAAAAGAAGGCTACAACACTTTTTACTATGGGTTGTTGGTGTAACCCCTGCTAAGGCAAGCGTAAAACCTCCATCAATCATAGAAGACAATGGCGGAACAACTCGCCACAACGAAAAAAGAAGACTACAACACTTTTTTCTATGGATTGTTGGTGTAGCCCCTGCTAAGGCATGCGTAGAAAACCTCCATCAACCATGGAAGACAACGGCAGAATAACTCGCCACAATAAAAAAGAACGCTACAACACTTTTTACTACGGTTTGATGATGTAACCCTGCTAAGGCATACGGAAAAAACCTCCATCTATCATACAAGACAACGACAAAAACAACTACGCCACAACAAAAAAGAAGACTTCAACATCTTTTTCACTACGGGTTATTGGTGTAACCCCGCTAAGGCATGTAGAAAACCTCCATCAATCATAGAAGACAACGGCGAGAACAACTACGCCACAACGAAAAGAAGACTACAACACTTTTTTCTATGGGTTGTTTGTGTAGCCCTACTAAGGCATGCGAAAATCTCCATCAACCATGGAAGACAACGGCAGAACAACTCTGCCACAAAAAAAAAGAAGGCTACAACACTTTTTTTACTACGGGTTGTTGGTGTAACCCCTGCTAAAGCATGCAAAAAACCTCCATCAATCATAGAAGACAACGGCAGAATAACTCTGCTACAACGAAAAGAAGACTACAACACTTTTTTCTATGGATTGTTGGTGTAGCCCTGCTAAGGTATGTAGAAAACCACCATCAACCATGGAAGACAACAGCAGAATAACTCTGCCACAATAAAAAAAAGGCTACAATACTTTTTACTATGGTTTGATGGTGTAATCCTCCTAAGGCATGCAGAAAAACCTCCATCTATCATACAAGACATCGGCAAAAACAACTCTGCCACAACAAAAAGAAGACTTCAACATCTTTTTCACTACGGGTTGTTAGTGTAACCCTGCTAAGGCATGTAGAAAACCTCCATCTATCATACAAGACAATGGCAAGAACAACTCTGCCATGACAAGAAGAAGACTTCAACACCATTTTTACTACGGGTTATTGGTATAACCTTGCTAAGGCATGCAGAAAACCTCCATCTACCATATAAGATATCAATAGCACAACTCTGTCACGATGAAAAGAAGGCGTCAACCCTTTCTACTACGAGATATTGATATAACCCTGCTAAAGACACGCAGAAAACTTTCTTCTATCACATAAGGAGGAAGCAGCAGAATAGCTCTACCATGACAGAAAGAGGATCTCAATATCTTTTTGTTAACAATCTCCTTCTCAAAGTTTTTTGGTACAATAACAAGAGAAAACTTTGCTTCAGCAGCCATGAAGGAGAGCAAAGAAGTTCACCTCAATGAAAAAGAAAACAACAAGCAATTCAAGCTCAATGAATCACAGCAACAATTTTTACCTCGATGGGTAAAAAGATCATCAGAAGGAGACAATTCATATTGGAAAACTCATTTCATTGGCCTAAGGAAAGTATTTACAAAGAAAGGAAAAATAAAAAACCCTACTACAAGCTACTCTATGAAATTTTTGAGAACAATGTCTCCTAGATCTACTTTATCGACAATCCGATTCTGACCGTTTCAAAACTCTCCATGAGGTCTTCCATAGAGTCCTGATCAAAAGAAAGGGCAAAATTGAGCATGCTCAAATCCGCGCCTACCTCAACCTGGGCATTTGCAAGAGCAATCCTGGCCCCCTGATGGATGCCATTGATTGCCACTTGGTTAATCCGGCGAGATATTCCCCCCCGGAGCACCCACGGTAGGACCCAGGCATTGACATAGAGAGCGGAAAGCATTCCCGGCCGCTAGAAGCTCGTTGAAACCGGCGGCGGTCGTCACTACAAAAGACAAATCAAGAATAAACAGAGACGAAGGCGCAAAAATATAAAAGACAAAGCAATTGGAAACAACCCTCACCAATGAGCTAGGAATCCAATTCCGCAACCCGCTGATTAGCGAGTCGCGCCCTCTCCTCAGCAGCTTCAAGGGTAGCTTGAAGCTGAACGACATACTGCTCGAGCAAACCAGTATGGATGGTCTCATCCCTATAGCGTGCCCGAGCAGCATCCACCTCCGCGCGGAGTTCATCAACGCCAGGGACCAAGGCGTCAGCCCCTTCGACGTCCTCCTCCTCCTCCGCAGTAAGCACGTCAAGATGAACAGGGGGTTCACCCTCTTGTCCCTCAGCAGCTTCCTCAAAAACCACCGTGGGGTCATTCTTTGTTTCCTCAGCTGCTTCCTCCAACTCTGAAGAAACAGCCGCAGGATCAGGTTGATTCACCTCCTCGGTAATCGCCGGAGCCACGGAAAAAGGACCAGCACCATCCAGACGGTAACCACCAACAGTAGCCTGTGCATGAGAGACCCTAGCACTACAAAAAGAAAGCAAGTCAAAATAAGATCAGCAAAGGCGAGATTCAAAAAGCGAAGAACCCAGGGGCGCCTCAATCGACGAGCGAAGAGGGGACGAGGGTCAAGATCCTTGACCGCCGGACGCTTACCGCGATCATCATTGCCGACCATTGAAAAAGATTTCTTAAAGAATAGCAGGAAGAAATGGCTACTATGCAGAAGGGGAGAAATAAACCCTAAAGCACTTGGGAAACAAAGTGATACGGCTTTATAGAAGGAAAATGGGAAGCTGAAGCGGTTCGCATCCCACGACATGAAAATTAAGGGCACGACTTACCCCCTGAAGCGCAAATTAAGGGCAAGACTAGAAACAGATAAACCCCACGATGTGCGAACATTAAGGAAAAATGCTTGATATTCAGAAGAATTTAGAAGTACCAAGCCTATACCAAGGAAGTCGCACGGAACGAAGAAAACAACTCTACTGAGGATAACAAGTCTGCGACAAGGAGATCGCCCAAGACAAACAACTCTACCCCAGAATGGAAGTTTGCGACAAGGGGATCACCCAGATAAAGAAGAACAACTCTACAGCAGAATGCAAGTTTGCGACAAAAGAGTCAACTAGATAAAGAGAAGACAACTCTACTGCAAGATATGAATCTACATCTAAGAAAGTTCCCTAACAAAAGAAGCAAATCCAATACAGGAATGGGAAAAGTTACTTCTAGATACAAAATATATTCAAAGGAAGAAGACATGAATACATTATCATTACAAGACACATTGTTGGGATATCTTATCCTCACGCCAGAGGAGGAACAGAGGGGTTCATCCCCAAGTTCTATACGATCAACCAGTTTATTTACAAGTTCAGCTAGCTCAACTTCTGTGGTATTCACCTTTGCTTGATATTCATCAGAAGGATTTTCATCAGCTAAACGATCTAAAGGTGCCAAAGGGGGAACAACCCGAATTGGCCCAAAAAGATTACTCATGCAGGTGTGAAGAGTATTTTTCAAGAAGCTATAAAACCGAGAAGGGATTTAAGGAGCAAAAGTTTCAAAGTTTACTTGCTCCCCACCCTCGGGACCTATAAAAGAGAAAATATAACTAAAAAGAAGCCCAGAGCGCTTGAAAGGCGAGCATTGGCCACGACAAAGCTGATCCTTCAGAGATTAAATGGTTGTGATTGCCTGAAAAATATCCCCGTCAGTATCCTTCCGCATTTGTCTGGCTACTAGTTGATCAGCAACCCAGTGGCGATAAGAATCAAGAAGGCTCCTTACCTTTTGGGCCTCCTCTTTAGAAGATTTTACCACTACCTTCAAATGGCAAACTTCCTTGGAAAGGTTTTCATTGTTCAGGCAGCAGACTATTTTTTAGCAATCATAAGCACAAGTCCGTACAATCGGTAGAAGTAAAAGTTTCCCACCCATGGGGAAACAGTACATGCACGCCATAAAAGACAACAACAGAAGTGACTCAACCACCCAGGATGTATTTAAACGAAGCTACAGCGAAGGCCAATCATCAAAAAAGACAAGAAACATTTACCAGAGTTCTTTCCTCACAAAAAGAACCTAGAAAAGCTCGGGGGCTGTAGGGTACCCCAAGACAATGATGTCTTTTCAAAACGACCCTCAGGCTCCTTTCTACGAAAAGAAGCAAGAGGCTCGGGGGCTGCAGAATACTCCTAGCAATTTTTTCAAAACAGACCCTCAGGCTCCTTTCTACCAAAAGAAGCAAGAGGCTTGGGGGCTACACTCAATGACTGCACTTAAAGTGCACTCCAAAGAAGCAAGAAGAAGCAAAGTGCAGACCATCTCAATATTTCACTCTAAGAAAGAACCTAGAGCTCAATCATGAAATGCTCGGGGGCTTGTCGACAGGGGAACATAGGGGTTCCTTACTGAAGACAATACGGAGTAAATCCATGTAATTTAGGAAATCAATACAGGAAAGAGTTTAGAACTATCACATGTCGACTAGGATACAAAAAGAACCCTCGGTAGCACCTGAACTATAAAGGGGCTGCTGAGGGTACCCCTATGAAGCGAGAACCAATACTCGACAATCAACAACACCCCAACTGGATTAGGGCTATTACTCGAGATACTCGAGGGCTGAACGATATAAAAGTCGCTCTCATCACACGCATCAACCGCCAAATTCCGTTAGATTCGATGAGACTCGAACAAGTCCTGGGCAACCCCAAGACAGGCTATCGGTGATAAAACATCGGCGACCGCATCCTCCATCGCTGACCATGCGGCCCCAGGCCTATGCCGAGATGCAGACGTTAGGGGAGGGCTCCGTCTTTCCCACTAGTCAGCGATGGAGCAGGTGGGAAGGCAACGCGTGGAGTCTGGAAGGAGGGACCAGACCTGAGGAATATTCGAGAGGATGAGGAGATTGTCGAGTTTTTTGGCCAGCTCTGGGCCATAGACTCGCCGCCAGAGCCCCTATGTTCGGCCTTCGAACTTCCCCATGACTCCTCCAACAACTCCGTCGGCCACCTACGTTGGATCGGGCAAGACCAAATCGAGTCCAAGCAATTTGATCTGAAGGAGTGTTATCGGTTGGCCGCTCGGATCGATTCGACAAGCCTCTAGTCAAGCTCGGCTTTGCCAGGGACTTCTAGGGGAAGCGAGGGGTGAAAGGAAACCATACGCTGAAGCTCTCAAATCATCAATGGCAGAAGGAGGTCAGTGGATCTGGTAGCATGAGCCAAGGTGTCAGCCTCAAGGCCAGACACGACCACCGCTGCAAAATCAACAGCGCTTCCCACCCCAACCCTAAGCGCAAGGGTGGCAGGATCAAGGGCGGGGGCGTCAGGAGCAGAGGCCTCACCCTCCACAGCCACGACAACCTCCGCCGCCACCGCACCAGCAAGTGCCTACCCAACAGCGTCTTCAGGCGCCTCCGCCACCGAATCCTCCTCGGAGAGGCGCGGCGCAAGGTAGGGGCCCAGTGAATCAAGACAGGGAGCAACCCCTGTTCATTAATCCAAGGTATCGTGCTCTTACTTGCTAGAATTGAGGGGAACCGGGACACTTTGTGGGGAATTGCTCAAAGCCAAAGATATGTTTTCTCTATGGAGTCCCTGGTCATCACATGAATATTTGCCCAAGTTGGAAGTGTGATCACCCTATAGCAGCCTATGTTGGTAGTGCTAGCCAAGGGCTGGGTTTTTATCAACTGGAGATACCTAATGTGGAGTCTACACAGTGGTTGAATTTAACCAATTGTGGAGTTGTTAGAGTCATCTCTGGCCAAATATCTCTATCTGAACTGGAGGTAGAGCTATCTGAGATCTACTGTAAAGAGTGGCCATGGCAGATTAGACAACTTGAACCTAGGAAGTTTCTGGTGAGGTTTCCATCTCATAGGGAGAGTTCTTCGACATTAAAAACCACCCTCTTTCAATCTGAGAAAGAATGGGGTACAAGTAGAAGTGCTTGAGTGGATTGGGGACATGGAACCCTATCTTTGAATTACAGGAAGTCTAGGTCCAAGTCAAAGGGATACCCCCAAGATGGTGCCATTGGAGGGTTTTCGCACAAATTGCTTACGGGTTTGGGCTGATGACTAATGTGGATTGGACTACTCTCTTCAAATCCTTTTATGAGGTGGTTAGAATGAAGTTGGCCTGTTGGGATGTTAGCAAGATACCAAGTGAAAGGTTGTATGAGATGAACAAGAAATTACATATCATATCTTTTACAGTGGAAGTTGAGAAGGATAAAGAGCTTGAACATAAGGGAAATGATGATGATGGAGGAGATGATGGGAAGGACAACGATGAGGAGGCTGATGACCTAGACGATTTGCTAGATGAGGATAAAGAACAAGCCCAACACACAGCTTCTACATCTAATGTGAAAAGACCCATGTAGAGAGGGGGCAAAGTAATGGCTACAAAACAGTCAATATAGGTTTGGAAATGAAGGATTGTTGGGATCAAGAGAGGCAACTAATTGCTGATATGGGGGATGCAAGGAATATCTTTGTTAACAACAACAGCCCAGGAAAAGAAATACAACAGGATTCGATTGATGGAAAAGATGCAACTCGGTTGAGCGAGAGTAAAGGGAAGAGTATGCTAGACTACCTTGAGCTAGTGTCTGAAGTTAATCAGAAGGGAAATATAGTAGTCCTGAACCATACCATAAGCAGTTCCAAAGTCCCACAAAATGTGTCCCTTGAGGGATGTTCTCTATCTCAAGTCTATCAAACTCTGAAGCAGTTCAAATCCAACTTTTCGATTGCTTGACTATAGACAACAAGCTGTATCACCTGATCGGTGAAAGAGTCCCACCACTCAAAATGGGAGGAATTCAGAAAGATGGCTACTACTGGTTGTATGACAGATGAATGCTCAAATCTGCTAAAAGGATGGAGCTAGAGGAATCGGATGAGGATGAAAATATGTCCGAGTCAGAAAATGAAATTATAAATGAAGAAATGCTATCTCTGGAAGAGATGGAAAGTCTGAGAAATAGTTCTAATGTGAGACTCTCTATGGTGGAGGAGAAGATGCAGGGAAACAGATTAACCTTGCTGTTGAAATGACTAAAAAAAAAAAAAAAGAATCAAAAGAGGAATTAGGGGCCTACCCTACAGATGGATAGGCCAAGAATAAGTTGGGAGGATGGAAGGACTATGCTTGCAGAAAGCTCATGATCTTAAGGAAGCCAAGAATTCAACTCAAGGTACTTTCTATAAAACTTCTTTTTTTGCTTTTAAAAGCAATGAAGAATTAATGCAAAAGGCTAATCTTTGTCAATATTTCTTTTGGTAATGAGTTAGAAAAAGATGCATGAAAAAAATAGATTCTCTGAAAGAATAAGAGCTTTATGATAGAGCTTGCTTTGAGGAAAGAAACCTTGAGGTTAACCTCCCTAGTAACCTAGATGTTAATATTTCGGTTGAGGACTTCCCCCCCAACCAATACAGATAATTCCCATGTGAAGGGGGACACCTCTAATAAGTCCAATTCTTGGTTACAGGCTGCTTCTAAAAGCAGGGATGTTAATAATAAAAGTTGTCTTAATGATAGGAGCATTTTGGAACATTAGAGGCCTTAGGCCAGCTTTAATGCTTGACTGATTTTGTTAAGGGTAATAAGTTGGATTTTGTTGGTATATAGGAAACTAAGAAAGAAAGTTTCAGTGTGTCATTTCTTAAGTACATACATAAGGACTTCTACTGGCATGTGCTCCCTACAAAAAGGACTGCCGGTGGTATCTTGGTAGGGCTTAATGACAGGAAATATGAGGTTATTGCATCGATGAATGGTGAGTTTTGTGTCTCTGCCATGGTTAAGAATTATACTAAAAACTTTATTTGGTGGTTGATTATGATTTATGGCTCCCCTTATTAGGAAGGAAAATTGAGTTTTATTCAAGAATTGGACTCTTTTATGTCCAATTGGGAGGGTCCAACTGTTATTGGGGGTGATTTCAACTTAGTGTCTAGCTGTAAGGAGAAGAGTAATGGCAAGGTGAACCTTAAATGGGTTGACCTGTTTAAAGATTGGATTAACAAATTTGGTCTTATTGAGCTAAAACCATTAATAGAGCTTTTACTTGGACACATAATCAACAGCAGCCCATTATGGCGGCAATTGATAAAGTTTTTTGCACTACTTCCTTTCTCTAGCCTCGGTATCAACTAGAACTAGGGTTGGTAGTGACCATGTTCCTCTTTTGCTGAATTTTAATAATGGTAGGGAAATAGACCTGGTCTTTTTTAGATTCAAAAAATGGCGGCTTGAGCAACCTGACTTCAAAGAATTAGTTGCTAAAGTTTGGAATACTCCCTGTGCTTTTACTTGAACCATTGGATATCTGGCGGGTTTAAGATTAGGCTTCTTAGAAAGAAAACCAAAGGGTGGTCTTGGAATAGGAATGCCGACATTAGAAAGCTCAAGCAAGCTCTTCTTAAAGAGTTTGATTTGGATATTAAGAGGGGAGAGAGGGGGCTTAAGTATAGTAGAGAAGGATAGAATGAATAATATTACGATGATCTAGAAGCGTTGTGGAGGTTAGAAGAGATCAAAGTGAGACAGAGATCCAGAGAGAGAAATATTAAAGAAGGTGTCGGGGGCAAACAACCGGCCTGTTGGGCCCCGGCTAAATAAAATTAAGCAAGCCATTAACGGCCGCGACCGGCCCCTAAAGCCCGGACTAGGTGGGCCGACGCTCAAGCTTGACCCCACTAGGAGGCTGGCCGAGAAGCCACGCGGACGCATTACGCCATGCGCGGGGGCTCGACCCCAGGGGCTGGCTCAAGGCGACCCCGCGGGACTAAAGGACTCGGTCGTAGCCGGAGGCGCGGCTCTCACGACCCCCGTTGGCGTCTTCGCGAAGAAGCTGCCCGAGGCTTGCGCTCACGCTTGGGCCACGACCTCGCTAGCGACCCAGTGAAACCATACCCTCCCGTGCGCCCAGCGCAGGCATGGGAAAGTGAGCATCTTGGCAAAGACTGCGGCGGTCGCAGGCCATGGAAGCGGATGCCGCTGGCACTGTTGGTCGAGCAGGGGCATGGTTCGACTCCTTGACCGCCTTGTTAATAAGAGGCGAGGGGTGTGGCTCGGCGTCTAATCACCCCCCGATTGGCAGTTCGGACAGCCCGACCATCACGACCCACTCCCGAACCGTACGACATCATTAACTCCAGGATAATACTCCAAACGCTCTAATCAACTATTCAGCCTCTCCGTCCACTGTTAAGACATGGGCAGACACTCCGGCGACGCGACCTCACCGGCGATGAACACGTGCGACGCAAGGAAGAAGGACACCCCGACCCTAGGAAGGCAGACAAGCCACTCCACCTTTGTCCTTTTTTCTTTTTTTACACGGCATGCCCATACTTCCTTTATGTAAGGCCGTCCCGTCCCTTCATCTATAAAAGGGAGGGCGAGCCATTTCACAAGACAAGTTCGAATCAATAGTAAAACCACCAGAAAACACACACACACACACGCCACGATATTGGCACCTCGCTCAATCGAGACTTGGGAGCCCCTCCCCTCTCGAACCGGTTGTAACCCCTACTACGAACCGCCGCTAAGTAACACGATCCTTTTTTGAATTGGACGTAGGGCCTCACGCGAACCACAGATACTTCCGTGTCCTCTTAGCGAACCATCCGGTATAAACGTGCATATGTAAATTTACTAGTTGGTGCTTTCACGAAACACCGACAGTTGGCGCGCCAGGTAGGGGCCTTTCGTGTTTTGTCTCCAAAACCCAAAGATCCGGATGGCCAAATCCAACGATCTTCAGTTCCCTCTGGGCACCCATATCCGGTTTGGGAATCACGATTTCATCCGCATCGGGGTGGACTACGACATGATGCTCCCTCCCCAACACCAATGTCGGCGCCGTCTCAGCGTCGTTCGCCCGACTTACGCCTCTCGACAACAACCCGGCTCGACGGCAATACCAGCCCGAAGTCGGCTAGCTCGCCAAGACGATGCGGGGAGAAGGGACCGCCACAGGAATCGGGGCGCTCGCCGTCGCCGATCACGGCCCAGGGAGGAACCTCGGCGCCACTCGACACACCACGTCTAGCACCGCCCGCGGTCACCACGGACCGGTCGAGCGGCAGCGGCAATCAGCTCCCGGCATCCGTGGCGTCCGGGGCAGCGGCAGCGAGTTAAAGGATCCGGAAGCACTACTCCCACTTCCTCGGCGTGCGTGACTACCTCCTCGGCGACTTCTGGCCGGCGGCGATGGCGGCGGCTATGAACTCTTTGGCGTAATTGGCCATGATCGGTAGACCCATGAACTTCGCCTCTCGGCTAAATTCTCGCGCACGTTACACTTACTCCGTATTACTCACTTTGTGTAACAGTTAAATTCCTGTATTAATTTTGTACCACGAGTTTGTACTTAATTATGAAAAATCAACTCATATGTAACAAGGTCGAAAAATAGGCGGGGTTCGCGAGGCCTGCCGCGAAGGGATCACGGCCACCGGGACCGAGCCAGTGTAGGCGACCGAGAAAAAGCCCCCACTGGCGGCTTAATTTCCCGAAACGCGAAGTGACTAGGGGCTTTCTCGGGCCGTGTTTGAGTCAAGGTTGATCTCGATTCGGTAATTTTTGCGAAAAAGGCATCGAGGCCACGAGGCCAGCGGGACGGCTTAGGAAAAGTCTGAATCGGCTACCTGGATTTATGAGGCTAGTCATACAGCGTGCCGCAAAGGCGGGGAACACTGGGCCTCGCTTGAACTACCCGCTAGCAACTCACCGGACGCTGCGCCTCGACCCAACCCCGATGGGATGGCGCGGCGTTGTCCACCTCCCAGAGCCCCACTAAAAATTCGGCGTGGGGGAAGACTCGGACCCTAGGCCGGGCCGCGTGAGCAGGGGCGCTTGGGGGGCTCGAGAGGCAGAAATGTCTAAAATGTCAAACTAAAATAAACCACGAGGGCGAACTTTGTACAACCCCCGCGCCCGAGGGGAAATGTGCGTAGCGATCACGACCCCGAAACAAAAGCGAACTAGTTCAACCCCTCGGCTCGAGAGGGTCGATTCCCCGAGCGTACCATTTGCACTTCTTTACGATCGTTTTTACGACTTCTTTCTTGATGTTTTTAAATTATTTATGATTAAGAGAATAAAAGGTAAACAAACTTGCGAAACTAACAAAAGATTTTATTAATTCTCCCTCTTCTTTGCATTACATGAGTCTTTTCGGGGAAAGAAAGAAAAGGGGAGTGAGGGAGAATCATCAACCTAGCCTCGGCTCCCGGCAAAGAGGCGATCCACAGGGAGAGCTCCACTATGACTCCCTGCCTCCTCATACTCGGGACTATGTCGGCGTAGTCCTCAGGACTTCGCCGGGCGGAGGCAGTGACGTCGTCATGTCGGCGTCGGTGTGCGCCTCCGCCATCGCCCGGCTGACGATGGCGCCCCAAACCAGATCGCGCAGCATACCATCAACGCGTTGATGCTGACCTGCACACCATCTCAAGGCGCTTTCGCGCACCTCGCCCAGCAGTGCATGGGCGAGGTTGGCGGCTTCGGTCGGTGACCGCCATCGCCTCCATATCCGCCATGGCCTCTTGTGAGGACACGAGGAAAGAATCAAAGCGAGAAAGAGTAAAAGCGGGGCAAAAAGCGAGCGAAAAAAGGCCCTCACCGCGCAGGCACAGTCCGCCTCCTCCCGGCTGGCGGCCAGGCGGCGTAGTTTTCTTGCTCGGCGCCACCACCGCCTCAAGGGCGGCGTGCGCTCGAGGTGACCCAGAAATGGAAGCGGAGGGGGCCAGCCAGGTCCGCCGCCGCCGGCAAAGCGGCCGCAGGCCCCGCCCGGAAACGGACGGCCAGCCGTCGCCGGGAAAAACCCGGACTTATGCTTGATGTGTCCGGCAGATGCGGGAGGCACGCCGGCCTCTACGTGTCCCGGCCCCGCACGTGCAGGCGGAGACCCGATGGACTCCTCGGACCCTGGCCCTCCTCGCTGGCGTACGCCTCTCCCATCTCAACAAAGCAAATGGAAGTGGGAAAGCGAGGAAAAGTGGGAAGACAAAGAGTGAGGCGGCGAAGCGGGGGGTGAGGAGAGGGCGTGCACCACGACCCCTTTATAAGGTGTCGAGACCCCCAAGGGCCGCTGCGACCGAGCGGCAGGAAAGATCACCCATCTTCCGTCCGGCGCCCGCCTTCCGGCCCACTTTCTTTGCATTAATTCCCACGCCCGGACCGAAGCGGCGATCTTTGTGAACACGCCTCCCTGGATAAGTCGCCGCGGTCTCGAGGCCGTCGGCCCGGCGTGACCCCTCGGTTCCCAAACGGTTCGAAGGCGCGTACTGAGGGGGGGACGAACTGCCCGGCAACATCAGACCGACGCATCCCACTACCGAAGCGCACAATTCGGTCTTGCGAGGCGTGGCCCGTCCCCAAAGAGGCCGAGGGGCTACCGTGAGTGCGCTTCGCCTTGCACCAAAGGGGAAACCGCAACGACTCTCCGTCTTTAAGTCCCCGGGGGGCATGGGCCCACCTGCAAGGACTCGGGGCTCTTGTCGGGGGGCCAAACAACCGCCTGTTGGCCCCCGGCTAAATAAAATTAAGCATGCCATTAAACGGCCGCGGCCAGGCCTACAAAAGCCCGGACGAGGTGGGCCGACGCTCCAACGACCCACTAGGGGAGGCTGCGGCGGAAGCCCAGCCGGACGCACTACGCCATGCGCAGGGCTCCGACCCCAGGCGCAGCTTGTGCGACCCCCGCGGGACTAAAGGACTCCGGTCGTAGGAGGCCAGCGGCTTCCGCCGCGACCCGTCGTTGGCGTCTTCGCAAAAAACTGCCCGAGGCTTGCGCTCCAGCTTGGGCCACGACCTCGCTGCGCGCGACCAGTCAAACCATGCCCTCTCCATCTACGCCCCACACAGGGCATAGGAAAAGGAGCACCTTGACCGCACTATGCGGCGGTGTAGGAGCATAGAAGCGGATGCCAGCCCAGCGTTGTTGAGTGGGCAGGGCATGGTTTGACTCCTTGACCGACTGATGTCAGAGGCAGGAGGTGTGGCTCAGCGTCTAATGACCCCTCCGATTGGCAGTCGGACAGCCCGACCATCACGACCCACTCTCCCAAACTGTGCGGCGTCATTAACCGGGATAATACTCCAAACATTCTAATCAACTGTTCAGCCTCTTTGTCACTGTTAAGGCATGGGCGGAACACTACGCTTGTAGCGACCTCTGCCCGGCGACCAGCGCGTGCGTCGAGGAAAGAAGGGCGACCCCGGGGAAAGGCGGAACAAGCCCTCCACCTTTGTCCTTTTTCTTTTCTACGGCACGCCCTTACTTCCTTTATGTAAGGCCATCGCCTCGCTTCGTCTATAAAGGGAG